>JARQOD010008858.1:0-33836 GCA_033576555.1 Oophaga sylvatica
TAATTCATGTGCGTTCTAAGATCTCCTACTCGTCCCTGGGTCGCTAGCATTAACCATAACCAGACTGGCCATGGACACACTTATCCATGGATTTTATTACAGATCTTACTTCCTCCTCTAGTAATATTGTTGTCTTAGTTGTGGTGGATAGGTTAAGTAAAATGGCACACTTCATTGCTTTACCTGCTCTCCCTAACGCCAAGACCCTGCCTGAGGTGTTTATCAGCGTTATCATGAAGCTTCACGGGGTTCCCTTCTATGTGGTGTCAGATCGGGGGACCCAGTTTGTATCTAAATTCTGGAGGGCATTTTTTTTTCAACTGGGGATGCATCTAATCTTCTTTTCGGCGTTCCATCCTCAAACTAATGGTCAGACTGAATGTTTAAACTAAAATCTGGAGAAATACCTCAGGTTTTATATCAGATAACCAATCTTTTCTACCATTAGTTTGCCTTAAACAATAGTCGCAGAGAGTCCGCTGGTAAGTCACCATTTTTTGTTGCATGTGGCTTCCATCCTCAGTTCTGTATCTTCAGTAAGGAGGGGTCTTCAGGGATTCCTGTGGAGGAACGATTCTCTTCATCACTCTCATCTGTATAGCAAGGGGTTCAGAACAACTTAAAGATCATGGTGGACATATACAAACACAAAGATGATAAGAAATGGTTGTAAGGTCCGGACCTGGGTGTGAATGATTTGGTATGGCTGTCTACCAGAAACAAACTGAAAATTCCTTCTTGGAAATGAGATTCTAGGTTCACTGGTGATTACAAGGAGGTTGCCGTAATTAACCCTGTGTCCTTTCATCTTGAGCTTCCTCTAACTCTTAAAATGCTCAACGTTTTCCATAGATCATTGCTCAAAAAATATGTAGCTCTTCTAGAGCAGTCACCCATGCAGCCGCCACCGATTATTGTTGATGGTCATTTGGAGTTTCAGGTGGCAAAAATCGTGGATTCTCGTATGGTTTTGCTCTTTACAATAGTAGGTGCACTGGAATGGGTAAGGTCCTGAGGAAAGGATGTGGATACTAGCATCTGAGGTTAATGCCGGTAAACTAATTCCATGCGGCCCTTTGGGATAAACCTGGTCCCAAGGGGGTACTGTCATGAAGGTGTGACGTCCCCCTGAAAGACTTGGAGTTTGACGGTCAAATCGGGTAATGAATCGCAGTCCACTTTAGAGATGTGTAATTCATGTCCTAATTTAAATGGATTTTGCTTTCCTTCAGTGCTGAGAGTATTAAGGACTAGGGTTGAGCATTCCGATACCGAAACCCGGTTCCGATACCTGAAATCCAATGTAAGTCTATGGGAACAAAATATTCCGATATTTTGTTCCCATAGACTTACATTGGATTTCAGGTATCGGAACCGGGTTTCAGTATCGGAATGCTCAACCCTATTAAGGACTCTTTCCATGCTGGGTGAGACCATACAGCTTGGTTGTTCTCAGCTGCAACTGCTTACCCTTTACTCCCTCTATAAATGCAGGTTTTGGGCATTTAGTCCTTGCCAGTGAAAGATTCATCTTCCTGTGCTGTGTGCTAAAGCTAAGTAGTTGAAGTTTGGAATTGGAGTTGTGATGTTCTGCAGTTTGCTGTTGTACATATGTGTTTATCTCCTGTTCCCTTTTCCCATTCAGTTTATTCCTCCCTGTCCCTATCTTCCACCCTTTATTCCCTGTATTTATACAGGTTCTGGGCATTTAGTTACGGCCAGTGAAACATTCATCTTCCTGTGCTGTGCGCTAAAGTTAAGAAGTTGAAGTTTTGATTTGGGGGTGTTCTGTAGTTTGCTGTTGTACATCTCCTGTTTCCTTTTCCCATTCAGTTTATTCCTCCCTGTCTTTATCCTCTTCCCTATTGTTAGCTAGTGATTTTGTATGATAGAGTCTTTATGTTATCCCTGCTTTGTCTTTGTGTCTGGTTAACTTTTCATTTCTGTCCCATGGGTGGGCGAGGGGACAGATTAGGGTTTTTACAAGAGCATAGTAAAGATGGATTTCTCTGGGGATCCTCATGATAGTCTTGATGCTCATCAAAATCACAATGCTCATCACTTGTGACAGTCTCAATGCTTGTCATAATCTCGATGCTAACCACATTCGTGTTACTTATCGCAATCTCAAAGCTCATCAGTTTTGATGCTCATCACAATCTTGATGCTCATCACAGTTTCCATTTGAGGCACAGTCTTGATACTCATCACAGACTAGATGCTCGTCACAGGCGTGATACTTATCACAGTCTTGATGCTCATCAGAAGCTTCATGCTCTTCAGTTAGAGATGAGCAAACTTGATTGGAAAACGTTCACCAGTCTCAAATTCGGTACAAACGTAGCACATTTGGACTTGTGTTCGCTTTCACAAACATTTTTAATCAAAGTCGGCAAAATTTGGTCGCAGTTGCATTTCCACTAATGTTTTTGTTATTAATTTGGCTAGGATAGTAGTGCTGTATGATGAACTGGGTTCACGGTGGGATGTGTTTGAAGAGGGAGGGGATGTGGAGAAGTTAGAGGAGAAGCAAGCACTTTTTTATCCCTTAACTTTATGTGTGTTTGTTCCAGCAGCCAATCAGGGCACAGAAACAATCCATAACGTCATGACACAAGATCTTCTGTGATTGGCTGCCAAAGACACATGTCCATTGCCATATCAAAAGCGGACATCTTGTTTTGCTGGCGCCATTGTGTCAATGTCACAGTGCAGAGAGGCTGCTCCTGTGCTAGTCCTGGTGCTGAAAGTGAACTTGTCAGTTAACTAGATAGGATCCTGTTCTGTATGAAATTGATCTCCCAGTATCGAACTAGATTGTGCAAAAACTGTATCTCCGGAAGATCCAAATTGTTTGTAATACAATTGTGTTTCAGTGGCAAATCTGAAGGCCAGATTTCCACTTAAAAAACGTATGCCTAACATTGAGGTGCAGCCTGGAGGGCCAATTAGCTACTCCAAATCGTTTGTGATAAAACTGTGTTTCTATAGCAAATCAGAAGGCCAGATTTCCACTTAAAAATCATTAGGCCTTATATTGGGGTGCAGTCATGAGGCCCAATTAACTAATCCAAATCGTCTGTGATAAAACTTGGTTTAAGCGGCAAATCAGAAGGCCAGATTTCCACTTAGAAATCATTAGGCCTAATATTGGGGTGCAGCCTGGAGGGCCAATTAGCTATTCCAAATAGTTTGTGATAAAACTATTTCAGTGCCAAATCAGAAGGCCAGATTTCCACTTGAAAATCATTAGGCACAATATTGAAGTGCAGCCACAAGGCCTAATTAGCTATTAGATATGTCTTAGAAGGTCTCTGTACTCCTACTGTGTTAGGCCTTCCCTGGCTAACTGTGCATAATCTGGTTATTGACTGTAGTCCAGAGAAATAGTCAAATGAAGTGTTGTCTGAGAAAATAATTACTTGTTTACCTTCATTTCTAATGTTTCCACTAAAACCATACCCTCTTTTCTGTCTGATTTTGTGGATGTGTTCTCAGAAAAGGTAAAGCCAAGAACTGCCTCCTCACCAAGTGTATGATTACCCCATAAACTTGCTCCGTGGAGCGAAATTACAAAAGAGTAGATGATATAATCTGTCTGGTCCTGAAAGGTAGGCTAAGAAGGATTACATCTCTGAGAGTCTTGCTAAGGGACATATTGGACCCTCCACTTCACCCGTAGTGGTGAGGTTCTTCTTTGTTAAAAAGAAAGATGGGGGCCTGCGTCCTTGTTTAGATTTTCGTGAGTTAAATCAGATTACTATCCGAGACACGTAACCCCAAACCACTCATTCCTGACTTATATAATCAGATTGTTGGGGCAAAATGGTTCTCTAAATTGGATCTTAGGGAAGCCTATAATCCAATTAGGATTATTAGGATGAGTGGAAGAGGGCCTTTAACACTCCTGAAGGGCATTATGAAAACCTTGTCATGAACTTTGGTTTGACTAATGTCCCCAATGTTTTCCATCATTTTGTTAACAACATTTTTCATCACTTTGGGGGTAGATTTGTAGTGGTGTATCTTGATGATATTTTAATATACTCACCTCACATCAGGTACACGACCGGCAGATGCTACAGGTTTTGCAGGATAATAAACTATACACCAAATTAGAAAAATGTGTATTTGCTGAACAAGAGTTTCAGTTCTTTGGCTTCCTAGTGTCTGCTGCAGGTTTCTGGATGGACCCTGATAAGGTCCTTGCAGTTCTGGAATGGGATCTGCCAGAAAAAGCATTGCAACACTTTTTGGTGTTTGCTAACTACTATCAAAAGTTTATCAAAAACTTCTCGCAGATTGTCAAACCTCTCTATGACATGGCAAAAAAAGGTACGGACTTCACAAGGTGGTCCGACTGTGCCCCCCAGGCATTTTGTTCTTTGAAGAAATGCTTTTCCACTGTTCCTACTCATTCAACCCGATGTTTCCCAAGCGTTTATTGTTGAGATTGATGCATCTGAGGATCTTAGGTGGGGGCTGTGTTGTCTCAAGGGTCATCTCCTGGTAAGTGACATCCATGTGCCTTCTTCTCTAAAAAATTATCATTATACGAAAGGAACTATTATGTGGACAATAGAGAACTTTTGGCCATCAAGTTGGCTTTTGAGGAGTGGCATCACTTTTTAGAGGGGGCAGTCCACCATGTTACAGTCATTACTGATCATACAAATCTGTTATACCTCAAAGCAGCTAAATGTCTTAATCCTAGACAAGGTAGATAGCCTTTGTTTTTTTACCAGGTTTAATTTTTTTGTCACTTACCATCCTGGGATTATGAATGTCAAAGCTGATGCTTTGTCTCAAAGTTTCCCTGGGGGTGGTTGTTCGGATGACACTGTCCCTATTTTACAGGAAGGTGTGGTCATCTCTGCTGTGTTTTCTGAGCTGGAGGTAGAGGTACTGAAGACTCAGGGAGACGCCCCTGCTTGTCCTTCAGGGAAATTATTTGTACCATTGCATCTAAGTCTTAAAGTTTTAGGGGTACATCAAAACTATTCTCTTGCGGGTCATCCAGGTAGTAAAGCAACCTTGGACCTCCTTTCTTGTCGTTTTGGGTGGCAAAGTTTGCATTGTGATGTAATCGACTTTATGTCTTCGAGTAATGTCAGTGAGCGTTCTAAGATCTCGCATACTCGTTCGCCTGGGGTTCTTCTATCATTAACCATACCAGACTGGCCATGGACACACTTATCCATGGATTTTATTACAGATCTTACTTCCTCCTCTAGTAATATTGTTGTCTTAGTTGTGGTGGATAGGTTAAGTAAAATGGCACACTTCATTGCTTTACCTGCTCTCCCTAACGCCAAGACCCTGCCTGAGGTGTTTATCAGCGTTATCATGAAGCTTCACGGGGTTCCCTTCTATGTGGTGTCAGATCGGGGGACCCAGTTTGTATCTAAATTCTGGAGGGCATTTTTTTTTTCAACTGGGGATGCATCTAATCTTCTTTTCGGCGTTCCATCCTCAAACTAATGGTCAGACTGAATGTTTAAACTAAAATCTGGAGAAATACCTCAGGTTTTATATCAGATAACCAATCTTTTCTACCATTAGTTTGCCTTAAACAATAGTCGCAGAGAGTCCGCTGGTAAGTCACCATTTTTTGTTGCATGTGGCTTCCATCCTCAGTTCTGTATCTTCAGTAAGGAGGGGTCTTCAGGGATTCCTGTGGAGGAACGATTCTCTTCATCACTCTCATCTGTATAGCAAGGGGTTCAGAACAACTTAAAGATCATGGTGGACATATACAAACACAAAGATGATAAGAAATGGTTGTAAGGTCCGGACCTGGGTGTGAATGATTTGGTATGGCTGTCTACCAGAAACAAACTGAAAATTCCTTCTTGGAAATGAGATTCTAGGTTCACTGGTGATTACAAGGAGGTTGCCGTAATTAACCCTGTGTCCTTTCATCTTGAGCTTCCTCTAACTCTTAAAATGCTCAACGTTTTCCATAGATCATTGCTCAAAAAATATGTAGCTCTTCTAGAGCAGTCACCCATGCAGCCGCCACCGATTATTGTTGATGGTCATTTGGAGTTTCAGGTGGCAAAAATCGTGGATTCTCGTATGGTTTTGCTCTTTACAATAGTAGGTGCACTGGAATGGGTAAGGTCCTGAGGAAAGGATGTGGATACTAGCATCTGAGGTTAATGCCGGTAAACTAATTCCATGCGGCCCTTTGGGATAAACCTGGTCCCAAGGGGGTAGTGTCATGAAGGTGTGACGTCCCCCTGAAAGACTTGGAGTTTGACGGTCAAATCGGGTAATGAATCGCAGTCCACTTTAGAGATGTGTAATTCATGTCCTAATTTAAATGGATTTTGCTTTCCTTCAGTGCTGAGAGTATTAAGGACTAGGGTTGAGCATTCCGATACCGAAACCCGGTTCCGATACCTGAAATCCAATGTAAGTCTATGGGAACAAAATATTCCGATATTTTGTTCCATAGACTTACATTGGATTTCAGGTATCGGAACCGGGTTTCAGTATCGGAATGCTCAACCCTATTAAGGACTCTTTCCATGCTGGGTGAGACCATACAGCTTGGTTGTTCTCAGCTGCAACTGCTTACCCTTTACTCCCTCTATAAATGCAGGTTTTGGGCATTTAGTCCTTGCCAGTGAAAGATTCATCTTCCTGTGCTGTGTGCTAAAGCTAAGTAGTTGAAGTTTGGAATTGGAGTTGTGATGTTCTGCAGTTTGCTGTTGTACATATGTGTTTATCTCCTGTTCCCTTTTCCCATTCAGTTTATTCCTCCCTGTCCCTATCTTCCACCCTTTATTCCCTGTATTTATACAGGTTCTGGGCATTTAGTTACGGCCAGTGAAACATTCATCTTCCTGTGCTGTGCGCTAAAGTTAAGAAGTTGAAGTTTTGATTTGGGGGTGTTCTGTAGTTTGCTGTTGTACATCTCCTGTTTCCTTTTCCCATTCAGTTTATTCCTCCCTGTCTTTATCCTCTTCCCTATTGTTAGCTAGTGATTTTGTATGATAGAGTCTTTATGTTATCCCTGCTTTGTCTTTGTGTCTGGTTAACTTTTCATTTCTGTCCCATGGGTGGGCGAGGGGACAGATTAGGGTTTTTACAAGAGCATAGTAAAGATGGATTTCTCTGGGGATCCTCATGATAGTCTTGATGCTCATCAAAATCACAATGCTCATCACTTGTGACAGTCTCAATGCTTGTCATAATCTCGATGCTAACCACATTCGTGTTACTTATCGCAATCTCAAAGCTCATCAGTTTTGATGCTCATCACAATCTTGATGCTCATCACAGTTTCCATTTGAGGCACAGTCTTGATACTCATCACAGACTAGATGCTCGTCACAGGCGTGATACTTATCACAGTCTTGATGCTCATCAGAAGCTTCATGCTCTTCAGTTAGAGATGAGCAAACTTGATTGGAAAACGTTCACCAGTCTCAAATTCGGTACAAACGTAGCACATTTGGACTTGTGTTCGCTTTCACAAACATTTTTAATCAAAGTCGGCAAAATTTGGTCGCAGTTGCATTTCCACTAATGTTTTTGTTATTAATTTGGCTAGGATAGTAGTGCTGTATGATGAACTGGGGTCACGGTGGGATGTGTTTGAAGAGGGGAGGGGATGTGGAGAAGTTAGAGGAGAAGCAAGCACTTTTTTATCCCTTAACTTTATGTGTGTTTGTTCCAGCAGCCAATCAGGGCACAGAAACAATCCATAACGTCATGACACAAGATCTTCTGTGATTGGCTGCCAAAGACACATGTCCATTGCCATATCAAAAGCGGACATCTTGTTTTGCTGGCGCCATTGTGTCAATGTCACAGTGCAGAGAGGCTGCTCCTGTGCTAGTCCTGGTGCTGAAAGTGAACTTGTCAGTTAACTAGATAGGATCCTGTTCTGTATGAAATTGATCTCCCAGTATCGAACTAGATTGTGCAAAAACTGTATCTCCGGAAGATCCAAATTGTTTGTAATACAATTGTGTTTCAGTGGCAAATCTGAAGGCCAGATTTCCACTTAAAAAACGTATGCCTAACATTGAGGTGCAGCCTGGAGGGCCAATTAGCTACTCCAAATCGTTTGTGATAAAACTGTGTTTCTATAGCAAATCAGAAGGCCAGATTTCCACTTAAAAATCATTAGGCCTTATATTGGGGTGCAGTCATGAGGCCCAATTAACTAATCCAAATCGTCTGTGATAAAACTTGGTTTAAGCGGCAAATCAGAAGGCCAGATTTCCACTTAGAAATCATTAGGCCTAATATTGGGGTGCAGCCTGGAGGGCCAATTAGCTATTCCAAATAGTTTGTGATAAAACTATTTCAGTGCCAAATCAGAAGGCCAGATTTCCACTTGAAAATCATTAGGCACAATATTGAAGTGCAGCCACAAGGCCTAATTAGCTAATCCAAATCGTTTGTGATAAAACTGTTTCATTGACAAATCAGAAAGTCAGATTTTCACTTAAAACTTGTTAGGTATAACAGTGTTGTTGAGACACACTAAGAAAATAAATATTGATTGTTCATTTAGTGACAGGTGACTGACAGCTGTGAGTCTAAAGGCTGGGTCTCACATAGCGATACACCAGCGATCCCGACAACGATCAGGATCTCTGGTGTATCGCTACATTATCGCTGCTGAGCTGCCAAACAGGCAGCTCAGGCAGCGAACAGCACAAGCGACACTGCGGGTAACATCGCTTAGTTACCCGCAGTGTACCTTGGATACCAGCGCCCTGATGCAGGGAGCTGGTAACCAAGGTACACATCGGGTTTCCAGGCGCTGCGCGGTCAAAAAATGTCCAGGACATTCAGCGACGATCAGCGATCTGAGCAATTATATGCGAGATCCACACCGAAGGGTGGGCGGATGACGTGGGTCCGAAGTTTTCCACAGAAGCCTGACAGGAGTGTGGGGATGAGGTGGACCAGGTCTTGAGCCTAGTGTTCGCACTGCCCCGGACGGTGGTATGTGCAGGGGCTGTGTGTGCTGGGGTTGAGGCTCACTCACCTCTATCGATCTCACTGTCCTGCTCAGGCTGGCTCTCATCTCCTGCAGGTATTGCCTCATGCGGGAGGCCGGAGACTCCACCGACTCTGTTTCCTCCCCTCCATTGATGTCACCGGAACTCCCAGGCACGGTAGCGTCTCCCTCCTCCTTTTCCTCCGGTCAGGTGAGCTCCGTCGGCTCGCTGGTGCTCTGGTGTTCCTCCTCCTGCCGTCCGGCAGGAACAGCTTCCGGGTTCGTTGGCTCCTCGGGGGAAGTCAGCGGCGCTTCGTCCCTCTGTGGTTCCGGAACGGCCTGTGCTGCAGGCGGATGCCTCTCCAGCATGACGTCTGGCTCTGGCTCCGCAGGCCAGCTGTCACGGGCACCGTCACCTGCCATGGGTCTTCCCTCCGGGTAAGTGCCTTTTCCTCCAGCATTTCTTTCCAACTACAGGTGGGGTGTCTGGATTCTTCGTCCCGCCACCACCGCCATTCCGTTCGCCTGATACCTCTGCAGCCGCACCGATACATCGTGACCGACGTCTCGTTCCATACTGACACCGGAAAACTGGACTCAGCACTTCCTGCAGGACCACACCTGTTCCAGGGTGGGGCCATCTTCTGCCTTCCCACCCATTTACATATATTAGGTGGAAAAGGGCGAACGTCCATCTGTACATACCACTCCCTCCAGGGGCGGACCCGACATTGTTGACAGCTTTTATTTGGCGCCATCCAGACGCCCACGAAGCACACCTTGTAGACAAGAACAGTCCTTTTTTGGCGCCACAGCTCTCCATCTTGGCTGTCGCCATCTTAGTGTTCACAAAATCACTCTCAGTTTCTTCTTTAGTCAAATCCGGTATTTTTGTCACAATGTTTAGGTTTCTCATCGTCACAATCTTCAACCGCTGCGGTTTCACCGCCATATGTGGTAGTGAGATCCTGCCGACTACGCCACTTGTAATACTGCGACAGGGTTGTAGTCATGTCAGTACAATCCGTACTCACTGCTGCGTCCCCTGTTCTTCCTTTCGCTTAAAAGACAGGAGGCAGAGTCCAAAGCAACTTTAAACATAACGGATTTATTTTCTCCAGAACACAGCACACCCATAACATTTCCAGCACACTTGTCTCTTAATACTCCCACTCCTTTCCTTGGATGGCTGGGCTTCTACTTATGAAGTTACGAGGCAGGCCAGCAGCCCAGGCCATAGGCCGCCTGAGCACACACAGGGGTCTACCCCCTGACTGACTATAACCAGGAAATCTCACTACCTTATTCCCCCGCTACCCCTCCTAGTGTTAACCTCTAAATGTCCTACAACTAAACATTCCTTGCAGTGTACTCAGTTCCCCCATCTAGTGGCCCTTTTCCCTAACTGCCCTGTCCCTATCTTAAATATAGTACAAAGATACAAAAATACGTCACAGGGAAAAATATTACAATTATATACAGGTAAATGTACATAGCAGCATGAACATTTAAAGGGGCTAAGCCCTGACCCCCTTACAATAACATGAGTGAGAAAAGTGAAGGGGGATAGACTTGGTGTTCGACGTGTACGTGGGTTAGGTGTTAATGTTAATGAATGCTCAACTGAACATACACCTTCTTGCCCTTTCCAAAGACCACTGACAAGATCTTTTACTGGACGGACCACTCAACTCCATTTCTTTGGCAGCCGCACGGTGGTATGCCTTGTAGATGAGGGCCAGAAAGAGCATGTGCTCCAGTGAATGGCAAGCGCTGCATCAAGTGGCCTCTCCTTATCTTCCTCCACCTTTACATCACACATAGTACAATGCTCAGAGGTGGCACCCCAATCACCCTTGTTTCCCCCTTGTCACAATTTCCAAATGCCCAACTGACTGTGGAAACCACAGATGGGCCATTCTGCAGAGCTGTTCACACATTCTATTCCATGGGCATCAGAGGTCTGCTTTGAAGAATCACAGAATCCAGAGGAGGAAAGCATCTGCACCAATGCCCAAAATGTTTCACGTTGGATCAGGGGCCGGACGAAGTATGGTCCAAGCAGAATCCAGACCTTTGTCACCAGACGTTAACCACCAAGGGTGGATGTGATCCTGATGAGACTCAGATACCAAAGGCGCACACAGACTGTACTGTTGTGTCAGGGCAGGAAGAGGAGGAGGGTGACTCTCAGGGTGATAACAGAGAGAATGACAATGGGTTGTAGATCCCATTTGGTGTGAACCCAGAGGTACAGTTCGCAGGAGCAGCAAGGGTTGCCTAGCTTGGGCCTTTTTTGAACCGTAAAGGATGACCCAACACACACGTTATCTATCAAATTTGCAAAAAAAAACTCAGTAGAGACAAAAATTACAATAATTAGACAACTACATGCAGGAACCGACACATGCGTGATCAACATGCCTTAGTGTGGAAATCTCACTGCGCTAAAATAAGGACTAGTGGGCTTTGCCAACCACCAGTCATCTCATTAACCCCCTACAGTCGAGGTGAGAGCCTGTCAGTGTGTAGCCCAGCTGCGCTTGGTTCCATATGTTACCCAGGAGGATGCATGGAAGGTAATTCACAATCACCTGATATTCATTCATACTTCACATTTTCCTGGTGCCACCTGAGGGAGCCCTTTAGATTACGCAGGTATATAAGGGTGTGGAGAGACGCAGCAGTAGACATTCTAGACATTCTAGCTCAGAGCTCAGATTACACTAGTCTGTGTCAGAGCGTGTTGGAGAGCAGACGAGCTAGTTACCTCAGACATTCTGAGAGGGAACTCTAGCCAGAAAGAAAGACTTACCTGAAAGCCTGAGGACTTCAGCAAACACTCAGCTTATATCGTGGAGTCTAGTGTAGTGGGAAGGATTGCCACTTGGTCTGGTCGAGGTTGAGTCCACTGAGAGTCCAACAGTGAGCGTTTCAGAAAGTAAGTGTGCCGACGCTTGGAGAGCGGTGAAGGGAAGGAAGCTGACATCTATTGCTGTTGTGCTTATGTTAAAGGTGTGAGTAGGACGACAGGCAAGTGGAAAAAGGGAAAGAGAGTGACTGAGGAGAAATAGCAACGATAGCTTACCTCCACTCTGCACTACTGGACACCGGGTCTGAGCTTGCTAGTACCTTCACGGCTAGTGGGAAAAACCAGAGACCCTGCTGGACTTCAGGTCACAGAGGGGCCCAACAGTGCTGATACGTAACCGGGTCAGGAAGAACAGGAATCTAGCAGGACGCTGCAGATAGAGACTTAGTTCTGTCCAAAAGAAGGCTCTACCACAATGTCAGCCGGGCGTAGCTGTTTCACACGGAGTTAGGCTTTGTTTCATGCAAGTCAGAAACTCACACATATAAAGAAGTAAGGAGGCCCTACACCTACTCAGTGGATTACTGGACGTGCATCCTCCACCCTGAGCAGCTTCCCGGAACGTGCCTGCAAATACCATCAGTAAAGGTACAGAAAGAGACTCTTTGTGTGTGTCTGCCTTATTGCCCTGCACCTCTACATCGATATATACTCTGAGGAACCAGTCTCGCCTGTGGGAGACTTAACACCTTGCTGCCCAAAAACCCCTCAGAGGATCTATCCTGCAGCGCTGGTCACCCTGACCAGGAACCACAGGTGGCGTCACGAACATTCTATCATCCCCTGTAAATATCCCCCTTTAGTGAGCGCCCAGGGCAACGGACCGAGCTGCGCTACCCGTGACATCCCCCAGTGAAGTGAATGGGCTCGGTGCCAAGTACCCCAAAGCCCTGATACGTGCAACTCATCAGCTGTTGCAGAAGTGGACATGCCTGCTGTTTTTGTGTCACCTAGCACAACACATCTTTCTCAATCCACCATAACATCTCCGCCTGCACCTCACTCACAGTACAGCAGTTTGTCCTGTTCTCCGTACTCCACACTCTCTCAGCACAGCAACCAGCCTTCAGTCCTGCAGTTGTGGTCACATAAAAGAAGGTTTCCTCCTGCACATGCCAAAGCCAAGAGCTTGAACTCCACTTTTTTTCCGAAAGTTCATGGCCATCGCAGTCCCCCAATACCAGTTGCCCAGTCTCCCTTACTTCTCTAAAGAAAGCTTGCCTGCGATACACCAGCATGTCGCCGACAACATCATCCGTTCCCTGAAAAAAATCTATGTCTGCCAGGGAGCATTTCAACACTGACACCTGGACGAGCAAACATGGGCATGGGAATTACCTCTCACTGACAGGGCACTGGGTGACTCTGGTGGCATTCTAGGGGCTTCTCCACAATCGCACCCACCATGGCTCACCACAATCAGGCAGTGTTCAAATTAATATGCCTTGGAGATCACAGTCACACAGCTTAAGAGTTGTGGACAGCTATCCAGGCCGAGTTAGAGCAATGACTGTCTCCACTGAACCTAGAGTCAGGGAAGACAGTGTGTGATAACGGAGAAAACCTGGTAGCAGCCCTACGCTGGGGTAACCTCACACACGTGCCTTGCATGGCTCACGTCCTCAACCTGGTGGTACAGCAATTTCTCTGCCACTATCCTAGCCTGGATGCGCTGCTGCAGAAATTACGGTCGCTGTGTGCTCACCTCCACCGATTGCACCCCGCAGGTCATCGACTTGTATCGCTACAGAGGTCTTTCTGCTTACCGGTTAACTGTTTGATTAGTGATATTCCGACACAGTGGAATTCCACTCTGTACATGTTGCAGCAACTGTGGCAGCAGCGACGAGCTCTGGAACCCTGGTGTAATATGTCCTTTTACATAGACTGTGCCAACGCAGTACGGATGTGGTGCAAATCACGCTTGCATAGAGGGCACAGATGACGGATCTCTACACCCTTCTGCACAGTTTTCAAATGGCTACTAAGATAGTTAGCGCTGATGATGCCATCATCAGCATCACTATTCCAGTCATTTACTGTACATGCTGGAGCACACATTGAGTAGTCTTTGTGAGGAGGTGGTGGTCCAGAGGAAGAGGTGCAAGCAGAGGAGGATGTGGAAGGGATAACAATATCTCAAATTGGACTGTTGTTGCACAGGCGGGTGCCATGGGAGGGTGGCTTACAGTCACACTGTTACCGAAGGTGCAGGAACCATCGAACAAATGGAGGAGGAAGAGGTGATGGACCCGCAACAGTCAGGAGATGAAGAGGAAAATGATCCCCTCTTTATTGCACTTGGTTTACGTGAGGGGACAGAGGAAGCAACCTTGAGTGTTACCCCAGCACCAATACACCATGGAATTGGACCCCAAGAAACCACCCAACACATGAGTACCTTCTTGCTGCGCAAGCTTCAACATGATGCCCGTATTCTTAGGGTTAGAAATAGTGCTGACTACTCGGTTGCTATTATGTTAGATCCACGTCACAAGAGTAAATTTAGTCAGATGTTTCCCCCTCCTGGAAAGGGATGGATGCATGCATGCTGGAGAATCAAAACACACTTGTAGACAATCTTAAGAGTGGCTTTCCCCAATACAGCAGTGAGGCAAACAGTGTGCATCCCAGTTCTAGACGTCCAACCCCAGGAATGTCAAGGCGTCATTGCAAAAACATTAGCAGCAGCAGCAGTGTAACACATTTTTTAGACCAGCCCGTGCACCATCAGAACAGAGTACAATTCTGTCAAGTTGTGAACGACTGGAGAGGATGTGCAGGAGTATCTGGAGCTCAATATCAATGCCATTGGGGGGGTTTGGACCCTTTTGTATTTTGGTCTTCAAAAATGGAATAGTGTCCTGACCTCGCCTGTTTGGAGGTTTTGTCATACCCAACAGCCAGCGTTCTCTCAGAACGTATCTTCAGTGCTGCTGGTGGTGTCCTGATGGAAAAGTGCATTCGGCTGTCCTCTGAAAATGTAGAGCGTCTAACTTTCATCAAAATGAACAAGTCATGGATCTCCAATGACTTTTGCACTCCAGTCGCAGACTGGGCAGACTAGGTGATTGTGTCGTTTTAAGTGTCATACATTGATCTTGCGTTATTGCAGTCTATACCGTCTTTGTGGTGTCTTCTGTGCCTGCTGTTGCTACTGCTGCTGATGTTACAAACAATTTTTTGAAATGTGGAGACTCCAAGATGGGTCTCCATCTTGTGGGTTGCCTGTGGTGGAAGGTGTGACAGAGGTATATTATAATATTTCTACTCTGTGCAAATTGATGCCACTTTAGTGGTGTGTGATAATTATTTTTTGAAATGTGGAGACTCCAAATTGGGTCTCCATCTGGTGTGTTGCCTGTGTAAGTAGGGCTCCCAGACAGGCAGGCCTCCACTTACTTTCAGTCTACTACCTGTGTTACTTTTCTTACATTTTTCTACCAATATTACTGTATGAAACTGATGTGTGTGCCATCTGAGTATGGTTGGAATAATAAAAAAGAAATTGGAGGTGTTGCATGAGGTATCCGGTCTCCCAACTAAGAAGGCTTACACCTCTGCCTTAAACACCAGGTCCTCATTGAAACTTCAATTCCAAGCTGTAAATGCTGGGCCAGACCCTGATACCTCATGCATGGCCCATGGCTGACTGCTTCTGTACCATTATAAAAGGGTCTACTGTGAGACAATTGATCAGTCAACAAACCTTTGTAAATTTCCTTACATTTTCCTAACAATAGTACTGTATGAAACTGATGATTGTGCCATCTGAGTGTGGCTGGAATTTAAAAAAATGGAAGTGTTGCATGAGGTATCGGGTCTCCCAGCTTAGAAGGCTTACACTGCTCCATTAACTACCAGGTGTTCATTGAAACTTCAATTCCAAGCAGTAA
This sequence comes from Oophaga sylvatica, assembly GCA_033576555.1. Lineage (NCBI taxonomy): Eukaryota > Metazoa > Chordata > Amphibia > Anura > Dendrobatidae > Oophaga > Oophaga sylvatica. The sequence continues at coordinate 15,734 of JARQOD010008858.1, forward strand.
ATGCTGGCTTAGACAATGTCTCATGCATGGTCCATGCCTGACTGCTGTGCCATTATAACATTTCTACTGTGGGTTAATTGATGCCCGTTTTCATGGTGACATGCCCTAATTTTAGCTTTTAAGGCAGCTTTTTGCCCCCTCCTCCCTGAAGATGTTGTCTATGCATATGGTTTTGCCTCCCATTGAATTTAATGAAGTACGGATACGTTTGATGAACCGTTTGGTGACCATCGTCTGTTCGCCGAATCCGAACTGAACCGAAAGGTTCGCTCATCTTTATTCAGTGTCAGCGTTCATCACAGTCGTGATGCCTGTCACAGTCTTGATGCTCATCACAGTCTAAATGCTTGTCAGTCTTCATGCTCATCACTGTCTCGATGCTTGTTACAGCCTTCATGCTTGTCACAGTCTTGATGCTTATCAGAGTCTTGGTGCTCATCAGTCATGATTCTCATCATAGGCTTGATGCTCATTACAGTCTCGATGCTCATCACAGTCTCAGTGCTCATCACAGTGGTCATGCTCGTCACAGTCGTCATGCTTGTCACAGGTGAGATACGCGGTACAGTCTTGATGATCATCACAGTTTATATTCTCATTACAGTCTCAATGAACATTAGAGTCTTCATGCTCAAAACAGTCTTGATGTTCATAACATTCATGGTGCTCACATTTTTAATGCTTGTCGTGTGATGCTTACCACCATTGTAATGTTTGTCATACTATTGATGTTCATCACAGTCTTGAGGATTGTCACATTCTTGATGCTCATACGTCGTGATGCTCAACACAATCTTGATGCTTGTCATAGGCATGATATGCATCACAGTTTTGATACTTGTCACAGTCTTGATACCCGTTACAGGTAGATACACATTACAATCTATATGCTTGTCATACTCTTGATGCTTGTCACAGTCTTGATGCTCATCAGAATCTTGATGCTTGTCACAGTGTTGATACTCATCAGCGTCTTAATGCTCGTTACAGTTTTGATGCTCACCGGAGTCTTGATGCTTCTCAGTCAGGTATCGAGAAGTTTAATTAACTGTCCATTTTCATCATATTGAACCGTGCAGTATTGGGCACAAACTTTTCCATTTTCAAAGTCCATAGCACGGCACGTTCTGATGTTCGCTTTTTCGCTCGCCCTGAGCTATCCCTTTCCTCTCTGGTATGTCTGACCCCTGGGTTATTCCATCCATCTCTGCAGCTTCCATGAGTCCCATCTCAACTCCTTTATGTGATTCCTCGTCCAACTTCCTCTTCTAGGAAGATATTACGTCACACTTTGCCAGTGCCTCAGTTGGACCGTAGGCCCAGGACATTCCAGGAATGTCTGCTCTGAGTTTATGGCTGATGTTTTCTTGCTACTGCTCAGCCCATGCTCCTTATTTCTTCAGAATACCAACTACTGCTCTCTCTCCATCTAATCTCTTACTCTGACTGCACTAACCTGTCTAATTCCTGAACTTATTGTGCCCATCACTGCACTATACGGTATCATATCTTATATCTAAAACTTAACCTACGTATGTCCTATATCCTATGATCTTTTCCTTTCCCTGTATCTAATACATTTATGAACACATTGAATCATCCACATAATACAGTATAGCACCATGCTGCCTATAAGGTTCTATGCAATATAAAACACTTTTTTGTATACACAGGTTATAATCGTTTTTCTAATCAAGGGAGAAGCACATGACAGTCCCGGTACCCTTCTTACATACGAACCATAGAGCGTCCATTTCTCAGCAGACACGCAAGAGACTGAACAATTAGTACTTTGTGTTTTCTTATTTAACAAAAGCAGAATTTAAACCCAATGATTACACAATATTCTTAACATAAGGAGCTAAGGGGGATTCCCTGCAATGAACAGGGGAATATAAAACCTCCAGTAATTCCGAAAACATTCACTTTCAACTCTGGGATATTGAGCTACGTGAAGCTGGTTAATGGGATCACTACACAGCAGAGCTGTTTTAGCGGCCCATTTTACTGTTGCGTAGAAGAAATACAGTTTTGTAATCACCATGGCTGACATTTTTATGAAAAACACTAATCTAACATTAATAATTTAAATAAATGTTATTTTGGCACGATTGTGATTGCAGTTGTTTAATTTTCTATGGCATCGAAAAGGATAAGTGTCCACCAAGGGGAGGAAGCTTGCAGAGACACCTTATGTTTCAGGAAGCTTTTTGGATCCTTTTATTCAATACCAAATACGGTACTCTAATGGAATGAACTTCAAAAATTATCTTTCTTTAATTAATTAATTAGTTTTATATACATACAATTGTGTTCAAAAGTTTACATACCCCGGCCGAATTTTTGCTTTCTTGGTGTCAGGAACACCGCACTGCAATTGCTCACTGAGCCAGTGCGCGTGTCCTGAGTAAAACAAACTGTGCTCAAAGATACCTGTGGAGAGGGGCAGCAGCGGTGAAGATGTGTGCTTCAGACAAACAGGACCTGAAGCACGTGACTGCCAAGGGGCGGAGCCGGCCACAGGTCTCCCAGAGGAAGCAGGAACAGAGAGAGATTGCTTCAGGACAGATAGGACGTGAAGCACCTGACTGCTGGGGGAGTGGCCTAAGCGCCGGAGAGCTAGGAGCTGAAGGAAAACTCCTAGAAGGGTAACTATGGGACAAAGTTACCAAGGGGCATAGACATGGATGTAAACCAGAACAGGCCGGGATCAAAGCACGAGATAGCACGACAGTACCAAAGGATTAGACAGAACGGATAGTCAGGACGTAGCAAGAGATCAGTAAACCAGAACGGGCAATAGACGGTACAGAAACGGCAGGCAAGAATCACAACGGGGACGGAACCAGATCAGAAACCAAACAAACAGACAGTAGTACATGCACGAAGCAGAGGCACACCAGAGTCAGACACACTCAGCCAAGGGTCAGAGTATAAACGACAAAGATTGGACTCAAAGTGAGGCTATAAAAAGCATCCCAGGACCCAGAAAGAGGCCATCTGAGTTAACCCTGCGACTACCTGACCCGAGAACCCAGTAAACCATAACATTTGACCTTTTTTCAGAGAATATGAATGATAACACCAAAACATTTTCTCAACTCATGGTTAGTTGTTGGGTGAAGCCATTTATTGTCAAACTACTGTGTTTTCTTTTTTTAAATCATAATGACAAACAAAAACATCCAAATGACCCTGATCAAAAGTTCACATACCCCATTTCTTAATACTGTATTGCCCCCTCTAACATTGTGAAGGTCACACATGTGACGCAACTACACAGTCATAGCTCTCCGGCGCTCCCTTTGTCTCTCAGGTCAGTGAGGGAACTGCACCTAGAGCAAATGGCCACCGGGGGAGATGTCCTGTTACCCACTGGGTATTCTAAGATTCGTGATAATTACAGAAATATACAGTAAGCTATACAACGGAATTACAGTGGATTTGCAGTCAGAGTAAAATACAACAATAATGTACAAGGTTTAGAAGTATTAGCTGAAGGTCAATGTTACCAGGCTGTAGGCTGCATGTGGACGCCGGGCGCTCTGCAAACCACAGGTACGAATCTTAGTTGTCGGACAGTCCCCAAAACGTGTACCGTTTATCTTCATCGTCTTGTTCTGTGTGAATGGCTGCCATCCGCTCACAGTTCTTAAACCTGCTAGGTCCCTTCCCTCGGTGCCAGAGGGTGGGCTAATAATCTCCAACCTTAGCTCCCTGCAGAATTTATTCCCAATATCTAAGAAAGGGGTTAACTTTCTCCAGGACGATCGGATCAGGACACGAGAGGTACCAGTGAATGCAGTTCATTTTGCCTGTCATGTGGAGATCAAACCTGGCCCATTTGTCCCTCCACTGTGACCCAATCTCTATATCTCAGGTCCCCGAGCCATCATCGACTCGGGAGTCGCACTGTCAGATGCCCAAGGTCCGCAGGATCACGCAGATATTTTTTATGAGACTGTACCTCGAAAGGAGTGCTCATAATTCATAATCCTAGAATGGAGTCATAGTGGCTGGGGGAGACAATGGAGGTGTTTTCAGTGTCTAGCTGACAGGTATAATCTAATTGAAGCCCCCAGGCATCCCCAGACCCCATGCTGGTGTGGCTCCAGACTAAAGCTTTGAAGTCCTGTTTTTGGCCTGATCTATTTAGCATACTAAAAGGACCTGGTTATTCACAGCGGACACTAAACCCTGTTGTATTGAATATGCCCACAGGCCATGGGGGCTAGGTGCAGCCAGCTGCCTGTGGCCCTGTGACTTCAGACAAAATGGAGGCTGGTAAAGGCCAATCTCAGACATGAAGCGAGCATTATGTCCCATATCCATGAAACTGTTAAACTGTAAAGCGCTGCGGAATATGTAGGCGCTACATAAATAAAGATTATTATTATTATTTCCAAGATGGTGGCTGTTCCTTCATCACACCTCCCTGCTTTAGAGGTCGCTAGAGGGTATCACATTCCTGTGTTCCCCCATGCGCCCTTCCACACCCTCTCCTTGCCAGGACAACCCATCAGCGTTACCATGGTCCCTACCTCTTTTGTGGTGAATGGTGAAGTGGTACTGCTGGAGAGCGAGGCTCCAGCGTAGCAACCTCCCATTCGTCCCAGAGACCGTGTGTAACCAGCTGAGGGGGTTGTGGTCTGTTTCCACGGTGAATTGGCATCAGTACAAGTATGGCTGCAGACGCTGCAGGGCCCACACAATTGCCAGACATTCCTTCTCCATCGTGGATAGGCCACTTCCCTCGGCAGGAGCTTCTGGCTCAGGTACAAAACGGGGTGTTCATGGCCCGTAGTGTCGACCTGGCTGAGCACAGCACCGAGGCCGAAGTAGCTGGCGTCGGTCTGCACTAAGAACGACCGCGTGAAGTCGGCTGCCTGTAGTACAGGAGAGCTAGAAAGGGCGGTCCTGAGCGCCTGGAAAGCTGTCTCACAGGCGACAGTCCAGTCTACTGCGACAGGCAGCCTTTTCTTGGTGAGGTCCGTCAGGGGCTGGGCCAGGGCACTATAGTGTGGAACAAACCTCTTATAGTACCCAGCAGTCCCCAAGAAGGACATCACCTGCTTCTTGGTCCTGGGGGTGGGCCAGGATGCGATGGCATCCACCTTCCTGGGCTCTGGCTTCAGAGCTCTCCCACCTACCCGGTGTCCCAGGTAGTGGACCTCACTCATACCCAGCTGGCATTTTTCAGGCTTAATGGTCAAGCCTGCTCGCTGGATCTGACCGAGCACCTGCGCCAGGTGCTCTAGGTGATCCTCCCAGGTGGGACTGAAGATGGCAATGTCATCCAGGTACGCGGTCGCATACCCTTCCAGTCCCTCAAGCAGCTTGTTGACCATCCGCTGAAAAGTGGCAGGGGCATTCTTCATGTCGAAGGGCATCACCGTGGACTCGTACAGTCCGAATGGGGTGATAAAGGCAGAGCGTTCCCGTGCCCCAGGGTTAAGGGAATCTGCCAGCTGGTCGAGCAGGTCATCAATGCGCGGTCCTTTTTAGAGACGAGGACTACAGGCAAAGCCCACACGCTGTTGGACGCTTGGATCACCCCCATCTTCAGCATCTCATCTATCTCTTGGCGCATTTGCTGCTGCACCTCAAGAGAGACCCGATATGCTAAACACTGGATCGGGGGGTGACTGCCGGTGTCCACGTCATGGACGGCTGTCTCAGTCCTTCCGGGCAGGCTGCTGAACAGCTCCCGAAAGAGGTGAAGAGTGAACCCCAGCTGGGAACGTTGGTCCTCCGAGAGCTGGTGGCCAACCCCCACATCCTCGATGGATCCACCCACCTTGGCTTGGGTGAGTGTTATGTTTCGGTAGCTGAGGAGGACAGGAACAACAGCAGGGCAGCCGAACACCTGAGATGTTGGTAACTGATGGATTGCAGATTCCTAAACTAACGACACAACTAGAGGTAGCCGTGGAGCGTTCCTACGTTGATCCTAGACGCCTCATCACAGCCTGAGAGATAACTACACCTAAAGGCAGAAAGATGAAAGCATATAATGGCGGTTAGACAAGATGAAAATACAAACATAGGCAGAAAATAGACTGAGCAAACGCTGGGGCCATAAGCTGACTAAATAGGATAGGACAGGAGAGATTACTTTCTGCAACCCAGAAAACCCTACAAAAATCCAACAATTCTGATTACAAAAATACTGAGATCACACGATCTCGCCACCTACTAAATCAGATCTCAGTGTGAACAAAAACCAAGCCGCAGCCGCTGAAAAAACAGGAAAAAGCAAATTAGCAAATAACAGTGGCTGCAGATAAACTGTGAGGAGCTCAGGCCCCAGGAGGGGACCTGGCTGACCTCCACAAAAGTGCAGAAAACAATGCAAAAAGCAAGCGCAAAAAATATCTTATCTGAAAGCAGGAGATGCAGGCAAGACTCCAGCTAACTTCCAAATGAACCAGGAACCACAATTGAGCCAAGAACAATTGATCACCGGCAACCATCATGGGAGGGAACCTCCCTTATATCAGACCAGTCCGTGAACCCAGATTGCCACTCCTCGCTGGAAGGTTCAGTACTGTCTGTAACCACCAGAGGGAGCCTCTGCTCAGAAACCATCTCTAGCACATTCATAACAGTACCCCCCTTTGAGGAGGGGTCACCGAACTCTCACTTGTGCAACTAGGCCGATGAGGATGAGCTCGGTGATAGGCACGGATCAGTCCCCTAGCATGGATGTCTGAAGCAAACACCCAAGAACTGTCCTCCTGACCATAACCTCTCCACTTAACCAAATACTGGAGTTTCTGTCTAGAAAAACGAGAATCCAATATTTTCTCAACCACATACTCCAGATTGCCCTCAACCAAAACAGGGTCAGGAGGCGCAGCCATAGGAACCACTGGCTCGACAAACCTCTTCAATAAGGACTTGTGGAACACGTTATGGATCTTAAATGTCCCTGGAAGAAGCAAACGGAAGGAAATAGGATTAAGAATCTCCATGATCTTATAAGGTCCAATGAACCTAGGCTTTAACTTTGGAGATGCAACCCTCATAGGGATATTTCTTGAGGACAACCAAACCAAGTCCCCACTTTAAACCGAGGACCATCAGTCCTATGCCGGTTGGCAAACCGTTGGGCCTTCTCCTGAGAGAGAGACAACCTCTCCACTACCTGGTCCTAAATCTGCTGCATTCGCTCCACAACAGAGTCAACACCCGGACAGACAGAAGCCTCCGCCTGTCCCGAAGAAAATCGAGGGTGAAACCCAAAATTGCAGAAAAATGGAGACATCAAGGTAGCAGAGCTAGCCCTATTATTAAGAGCAAACTCAGCCAAAGGCAAAAAAGAGACCCAGTCATCTTGATCAGCAGACACAAAACATCTCAAATAAGTCTCCAAGGTCTGGTTTGTTCTCTCGGTTTGTCCATTGGTCTGAGGATGAAAAGTAGAGGAGAAAGATTATTGAACACCAAGTTTAGAACAAAATGTCTTCCAAAATCTGGAAACAAACTGGACTCCTCTGTCAGACACAATGTTCTCCGGAATGCCATGTAACCGAACCACGTGCTGAAGGAACAAAGGCACCAATTCGGAGGAGGAAGGCAACTTAGGTAATGGCACAAGATGTATCATCTTGTAAAACCTATCACAGATTACTCAGATAACGGTCATTCTCTGAGAAACAGGGAGGTCGTAAATAAAATCCATAGAGATATGGGTCCATGGCCTCTTGGGCACAGGTAATGGCATTAACAAACCACTAGAGCGAGAGCAAGGCTTGGAGCGAGAGCATGTCCCACAGGACTGCACAAATTCCCTGATGTCACGAGACAAAGTAGGCCACCAAAAGGACCGACTCACCAAGTCTCTGGTACCAAAAATCCCGGGATGACCGGCCAAAAAGGAACAATGAATCTCAGACATCACACTCCTCTTCCACTGGTCTGGGACAAAGAGTTTCCCAATAGGGCAGCGCTCAGGTTTATCCTCCTGACACCCTTCCAAGGCCAGTCTCAAATTGGGCGAGATGGCGGAAAGAACTACACCCTCTTTCAAAATAACATTAAGATCAGATAACTCAGGAGAATCCACAAAGAAACTCCTCGAGAGGGCATCGGCCTTAAAATTCTTAGTGCCAGGAAGAAAAGAAACTACAAAATTAAAACGTGTGAAAAACAAGGCCCACCTGGCCTGTCTAGGATTAAGTCGCTTGGCTGATTCGAGATAAACCAGATTCTTAAGGTCCGTGAGGACCACCACCTGATGTTTGGCTCCTTCCAGCCAATGTCCCCACTCTTCAAAGGCCCACTTCATGACCAATAACTCCCGATTACCCACGTCATAATTACGTTCAGTTGGAGAAAATTTTCGAGAGAAAAAGGCACAAGGGTTACTCTTAGAGGTCTCTGGATCTCTTTGGGACAAAACGACACCTGCCCCAATTTCAGAGGCATCAACCTCCACCTGAAACGGTAGAGAAACATTTTGCTGCCGTAGAACAGGAGCAGAAGTGAATTTCTGCTTAAGTTCCTGAAACGCAGACTGCCTCAGGAGGCCAATTCACCACATCAGAACCCTTTTTGTCAAATCAGTCAAAGGTTTAACAATACCGGAGAAATTACCAATAAATTTACGATAAAAATTGGCAAAACCCAAAAATCTCTGAAGAGCCTTTAACGAAGTAGGTTGGACCCAATCACAGATGGCTTGAACCTTGACTGGGTCCATTTCAATAACAGACGGAGACAAAATGAATCCGAGAAATGAGACCTTCTGTACGCCAAAAAGACACTTTGTTCCCTTCACATACAATGCATTCTCTCTCAAAATCTGGAACACAGTCCGAACATGTTTCACATGAGAGTCCCAGTCATTGGAAAAAATCAAGATATCATCCAAATAAACAATCAGAAATTTATCCACAAAATCCCTGAAAATATCATTCATGAAGGATTGGAAGATGGAAGGAGCATTAGTGAGCCCAAAGGGCATCACTAGGTACTCAAAATGCCCCTCTGGGGTATTAAACGCCGTCTTTCATTCATCCCCGTGCTTAATGCGAATAAGGTTATACGCCCCCCTGAGGTCAAGCTTGGTAAACCAACTAGCACTTTTCACCCTGGAAAACAGGTCAGAAATCAAGGGTAACGGATATTGATACTTCACAGTGATCTTATTCAAGAGACGATAATCAATACACGGCCTCAATGAACCATCCTTTTTGGCCACAAAGAAAAAAACGGCACCCAAGGGTGAAGAGGATGGTCTGATATGACCCTTCTCCAATGACTCCTTGATATAAGATCGCATAGCATCGTGTTCAGGTACAGACAAGTTAAAAAGGCGACCTTTAGGAAATTTATCACCAGGCACTAATTCAATACCGCAGTCGTAGCTCCTGTGAGGGGGCAAAGATGCAGATTTACTTTCACTAAATACATCCGAAAAATCAGTCAAAAAGTCAGGAACATCCTGATACTTGGGAGAGGCAGAAAAAACAGGAGTGTCGGCATTAACACATTGGCAGCCCCAACTGGTCACAGACACAGATTTCCAATCCAAAACAGGATTATGAGACTGTAACCAAGGGAAACCTAGTACAATAATGTCATGCAGATTATACAGCACGAGAAATTTGCAACTCTCCTGATGATCTGGTCCAACCCTCATTATCACCTGAGTAGAAAACTGGGGTTTATTCTCCGCCAAAGGGGTAGAATCAATGCCCAGTAGGGGAATAGACAGGGGTATCATGGGAAACCCACAACGTTTGGCAAAGTCAAAATCCATCAGGTTAATAGCTGCTCCTGAATCAACAAAAGCCTGAGCAGAAAATGTGGACAGGGAGGAAATCAGGGTAACAGTCAACAGAAATTTAGTCTGAACACTACCCAAGACATCTGAGCGAGCAAAACGTCTTCCCCACTTAGGGCAGATGGAAATAGCATGAGAGGCGTCACCACAGTAGAAACATAACCCATTGCGCTTACGAAACTCATGACGCTGAGCCCCAGAAGTCACTCTATCACACTGCATGGGCTCAGAAGCTGGCCCACAAGGCAACACCATCTCACGCACACCTCTGCGCTCACGCAAACGTATGTTAATTTGAATAGCCAATGACATAGAATCATTGAGATCAGAGGGAGCAGGTAATCCCACCATAACATCCTTTACATTCTCTAACAGCCCCTTCCGAAAAAGGGCCGCCAAAGCATCATCATTCCATTTGGTCAGGACTTCCCACTTTCGGAATTTCTGACAGTACAACTCAGCATCTTCAAGACCCTGATTTAATGGCAACAAGGTTTTTTCAGCTTGATCAGTGACATTAGGTTCATCGTACAATAACCCCAGAGCCAGAAAAAATGCATCAATATCATTCAAAACAGGATCCCCAGGTGTCAGGAAAAAGCCCAATCCTGAGGATCGCCGCGCAGGAGAGAGATGACAATTTGAACCTGCTGTACTGCGTTACCTGAGGACTTAGGCTTTAAGGCAAAACAACTTACAGTTATTTTTGAAATTCAGAAATTTAGCCCGATCCCCCAAAAACAAATCTGGCATGGGAATCCTAGGTTCCACAACCGGCAACCCAGCAAGATAGGTAGCAATACTCCGAACATCAGTGGCAAGCTGATCCACACGGCCAGATAACTGTGCAAACTCCATTGAGAGAAAAAAAAATCCTCCTCAGCACCCAGAGAAAAAGAGGAAAAAATGCAACAGACAGAAAAAAAAAAAAAATCTCTGACAACTCTGACAACTTTTTTCTTTCCACACTATTTTTCCCTTCTGTGAGTACCATATAATTTTCAGTTATGGCCGGTGATACTGTTATGTTTCGGTAGCTGAGGAGGACAGGAACAACAGCAGGGCAGCCGAACACCTGAGATGTTGGTAACTAATGGGTTGCAGATTCCTAAACTAAAGACACAACTAGAGGTAGCCGTGGAGCGTTCCTACGTTGATCCTAGACGCCTCGTCACAGCCTGAGAGATAACTACACCTAAAGGCAGAAAGATGAAAGCTATCTGCCCCGGAGCAGATCCCCAAAGAAAATAGGAAGCCCCCAAACATATAATGGCGGTTAGACAAGATGAAAATACAAACATAGGCAGAAAATAGACTGAGCAAACGCTGGGGCCACAAGCTGACTAAATAGGATAGGACAGGAGAGATTACTTTCTGCAACCCAGAAAACCCTACAAAAATCCAACAATTCTGATTACAAAAATACTGAGATCACACGATCTCGCCACCACTAAATCAGATCTCTGTTGTGAATGGGTTTGAGATGAGTTCTGAGCAGAGGCTCCCTCTGGTGGTTACAAGCGGTACTAGTGAGGATTGTGAGGACTGGGAATCAGGTGTTACTGATTGGTCTTATATAAGGGAGTCATTTTCCCATCAGGGTTGCCGGTGATCAATTGTTCTGGTCTGAATCCTTCTTTCCAGTTTCCCTTGTAGCCTGCTGTGTCGTGTCTGCATCTCCTGCTATCAGATAAGACAATTTCTTATTTTGTGTTTTTGCTATATTTTTGCATTTTGTCCTGCACTTCTGTGGGGGCCTTCAGGGTCCCCTCCGGGGGCTTTTGCCCTCTCAGTTTAGTCCAGCCACTGTGTTTTGTACTTTTGCTTTTTCCAGTTTTTTTTCAGTGGCTGCTGTTTTGATTTTTTTACACCAGAGAACTAATTTAGGTGGTAGAGGTCGTGTGATCTCAGGTGATTTTGAAATTAGTAGAGTTGGTGTTTTTTCAGGGTTTTCTGAGATTGCAGTAAGTACCCTTCCTGTCCTTTTCTATTTAGATAGTTTGGGCCCCAGCGTTTGCTCATACTATTTTCTTTCTGTGTCAGTATTTCCTCTTGTCTAACCGCCATTACATGTTTGGGGGCTTTCTATTATCTTTGGGGTTCTGCTCCGGGGCAGATAGCTTTCCTATTTCTATCTTTAGGTGTAGTTAGTTTCTCAGGCTGTGACGAGGCGTCTAGGACCAACGTAGGAACGCTCCACGGCTGCCTCTAGTTGCGGTGGTTAGTCAGGGTACTGCAATCTCATAGATTCCAACTGCTCTGGTGTATTTCCTTTTTTACCTGCACTCCTCAGCTACCGTAACATAACAGTATCACCGGCCATAAAAATTGTATGGTACTCACAGAAGGGAAATTTTGAAGGAAGAAAAGTTGTCAGAGATATTTTTCTGTTTGTTGCATTTTTTTTTTTTTTTCCCCTCTGTATCTCTGGGTGCTGGGGAGGATCTTTTCTCCCAATGGAGTTTGCACAGTTGTCTGGCCGTGTGGATCAGCTTGCCACTGAGGTTCAGAGTATTGCTGCATATCTTGCTAGGTTGCCTGTTGTGGAACCTAGGATCCCCATGCCAGATTTGTTTTTAGGGGATCGAGCTAAGTTTCAGAATTTCAAAAATAATTGTAAATTGTTTCTTGCCTTAAAATCTAAGTCCTCAGGAAATGCAGCGCAGCAGGTTCAAATTATCATCTCTCTCCTGCGCGGCGATCCTCAGGATTGGGCTTTTTCCCTGATACCTGGGGATCCTGTTTTGAGTGATGTTGATGCATTTTTTCAGGCTTTGGGGTTATTGTACGATGAGCCTAATGTCACTGATCAAGCTGAAAAAGCCTTGTTGGCATTAAATCAGGGGCTTGATGACGCTGAGTTATACTGTCAGAGATTCCGTAGGTGGGCAGTCCTGACCAAATGGAATGACGACGCTTTGGCGGCCCTTTTCCGGAAGGGTCTGTCGGATAATGTAAAGGATGTTATGGTGGAATTCCCTGTCCCCTCTGGTCTCAATGATTCTATGTCATTAGCGATTCAAATTGACAGACGTTTGCGTGAGCGGAGAAGTATGCGTGGAGTGGTGTTGCCTTGTGAGCCAGCTGCTGAGCCCATGCAGTGTGATGGAGTGGTGTCTGGGGCACAGCGTCATGAGTTTCGAAAGCGCAATGGGTTATGTTTCTACTGTGGTGATGCCTCTCATGCTATTTCAGTCTGCCCTAAGCGGGGAAGACATTTTGCACGCTCAGTTGTCTTGGGTAGTGTTCAGACTAAGTTTTTATTAACTGTCACTCTGATATGCTCTCTGTCCTCATTTTCTGCTCAGGCTTTCGTTGATTCTGGAGCAGCTATTAACCTGATGGATTATGATTTTGCTAAACGTTGTGGGTTTCCCTTGATACCCCTACAGAAGTCTATTCCTTTACTGGGGATCGATTCTACCCCTTTGGCTGAGAATAAACCCCAGTTTTCTACTCAGGTGATAATGAGGGTTGAACCTGATCACCAGGAGTGCTGCAAATTTTTGGTTCTATATAATCTGCACGACATTATAGTGCTGGGTTTCCCTTGGTTACAGTCTCATAATCCTGTTTTGGATTGGAAATCTGTGTCTGTAACCAGTTGGGGCTGCCAATGTGTTAATACCAACACTCCTGTTTTTTCTGCCTCCCCCAGGCTGAGGATGTTCCTGACTTTTTGTTTGATTTTTCTGATGTGTTTAGCGAAAGTAAATCTGCATCCTTACCTCCCCATAGGAGCTATGACTGCGCTATTGAATTAGTGCCAGGTAGTAAATTCCCTAAAGGTCGCCTTTTTAACTTGTCTGTACCTGAACATGACGCTATGCGGTCTTATATCAAGGAATCATTGGAGAAGGGTCATATCAGACCATCCTCTTCACCCTTAGGTGCCGGTTTTTTCTTTGTGGCCAAAAAAGATGGTTCATTAAGGCAGTGTATTGATTATCGTCTCTTGAACAATATTACTGTGAAATATCAATACCCGTTACCCTTGATTTCTGACCTGTTTTCCAGGGTGAAAAACGCTACTTGGTTTACCAAGCTTGACCTCAGGGGGGCGTATAACCTTATTCGCATTAAGCACAGGGATGAATGGAAGACAGCATTTAACACCCCTGAAGGGCATTTTGAGTACCTTGTGATGCCCTTTGGGCTCACTAATGCTCCTTCCGTCTTCCAGTCCTTCATGAATGACATTTTCAGGGATTTTGTGGACAAGTTTCTGATTGTTTATTTGGATGATATCTTGATTTTTTCTAATGACTGGGACTCTCATGTGAAACATGTTCGAACTGTATTCCAGATTTTGAGAGAGAATGCTCTGTATGTGAAGGGATCAAAGTGTCTTTTTGGCATACAGAAGATCTCATTTCTGGGATTCATTTTGTCCCCATCTGTTATTGAAATGGACCCGGTCAAGGTTCAGGCCATCTGTGATTGGGTCCAACCTACTTCATTAAAGGCTCTTCAGAGATTTTTGGGTTTTGCCAATTTTTATCGTAAATTTATTGGTAATTTCTCGGTTATTGTTAAACCATTAACTGATTTGACCAGAAAGGGTTCTGATGTGTTGAATTGGCCTCCTGAGGCAGTCTCTGCGTTTCAGGAACTTAAGCAGAGATTCACTTCTGCTCCTGTTCTACGGCAGCCTGATGTTTCTCTGCCATTTCAGGTGGAGGTTGATGCCTCTGAAATTGGGGCAGGTTCCGTTTTGTCCCAAAAAGATCCAGAGACCTCTAAAAGTAACCCTTGTGCCTTTTTCTCTCGAAAATTTTCTCCTACTGAACGTAATTATGACGTGGGTAATCGGGAGTTATTGGCCATGAAGTGGGCTTTTGAAGAGTGGAGACATTGGCTGGAGGGAGCCAAACATCAGGTGGTGGTCCTTACGGACCATAAGAATCTGGTCTATATGGAATCTGCCAAGCGACTCAATCCTAGACAGGCCAGGTGGGCCTTGTTTTTCACACGTTTTAATTTTGTGGTTTCCTTTCTTCCTGGCACTAAGAATGTTAAGGCGGATGCCCTCTCGAGGAGTTTCCTTGCGGACTCTCCTGAGCTATCTGATCCCTCTGTTATTTTGAAGGAGGGTGTAGTTCTTTCCGCCATCTCGCCCAGTTTGAGACTTGCTCTGGAGGGGTGTCAGGAGGATAGGCCCGAGCGCTGCCCTGTTGGAAAATTGTTTGTCCCGGACCAATGGAAAAAGAGTGTGATGTCTGAGATTCATTGTTCCGCATTGGCTGGGCATCCCGGAATTTTTGGTACCAGAGACTTGGTTAGTCGGTCCTTTTAGTGGTCTACCTTGTCTCGCGATGTCAGGGAATTTGTGCAGTCCTGCGGGACTTGCTCTCGCTCCAAGCCTTGCTCTCGCTCTAGTGGTTTGTTGATGCCATTGCCTGTGCCCAAGAGACCAAGGACCCATATCTCTATGGATTTCATTTCCGATCTTCCTGTTTCTCAGAGAATGACCACCATCTGGGTAATTTGTGATAGGTTTTCCAAAATGATACATCTTGTGCCATTACCTAAGTTGCCTTCCTCCTCTGAATTGGTGCCGTTGTTCCTTCAGCACGTGGTTCGTTTACACGGCATTCCTGAGAACATTGTGTCTGACAGAGGAGTCCAGTTTGTTTCCAGATTTTGGAGGACTTTTGTTCTAAACTGGGTGTTCAATTGTCTTTCTCCTCGGCATTTCATCCTCAGACCAATGGTCAAACTGAGAGAACAAACCAGACATTGGAGACTTATCTAAGATGCTTTGTGTCTGCTGATCAGGATGACTGGGTCTCTTTTTTGCCTTTGGCTGAGTTTGCTCTTAATAATAGGGCTAGCTCTGCCACTTTGATGTCTCCGTTTTTCTGTAATTCTGGGTTTCACCCTCGATTTTCTTCAGGACAGACGGAGGCTTCTGTCTGTCCAGGTGTTGACTCTGTTGTTGAGCGTATGCAGCAGATTTGGGACCAGGTAGTGGAGAGGTTGTCCCTCTCTCAGGAGAAGGCCCAGCGGTTTGCTAACCGGCATAGGACTGATGGTCCTCGGTTTAAAGTGGGGGACTTGGTCTGGTTGTCCTCAAAGAATATTCCTATGAGAGTAGCATCTCCTAAATTTAAGCCTAGGTTCATTGGACCTTATAAGATCATGGAGATTATTAATCCTGTTTCTTTTCGTTTGCTTCTTCCAGGGACATTTAAGATCCATAACGTGTTCCACAAGTCCTTGTTGAAGAGGTTTGTTGAGCCAGTGGTTCCTGCTGCTGTGCCTCCTGACCCTGTTTTGGTTGAGGGCAATCTGGAGTATGTGGTTGAGAAAATATTGGATTCTCGTTTTTCTAGACGAAGACTCCAGTATTTGGTTAAATGGAGAGGTTTGGTCAGGAAGACAATTCTTGGGTGTTTGCTTCGGACATCCATGCTAGGAGACTTATCCTGCGTATCATAGAACTCATCCTGACCGACCTGGTTGCTCAAATGAGGGTTCGGTGACCCCTCCTCAAGGGGGGGTACTGTTGTGAATGGGTTTGAGATGAGTTCTGAGCAGAGGCTCCCTCTGGTGGTTACAAGCGGTACTAGTGAGGATTGTGAGGACTGGGAATCAGGTGTTACTGATTGGTCTTATATAAGGGAGTCATTTTCCCATCAGGGTTGCCGGTGATCAATTGTTCTGGTCTGAATCCTTCTTTCCAGTTTCCCTTGTAGCCTGCTGTGTCGTGTCTGCATCTCCTGCTATCAGATAAGACAATTTCTTATTTTGTGTTTTTGCTATATTTTTGCATTTTGTCCTGCACTTCTGTGGGGGCCTTCAGGGTCCCCTCCGGGGGCTTTTGCCCTCTCAGTTTAGTCCAGCCACTGTGTTTTGTACTTTTGCTTTTTCCAGTTTTTTTTCAGTGGCTGCTGTTTTGATTTTTTTACACCAGAGAACTAATTTAGGTGGTAGAGGTCGTGTGATCTCAGGTGATTTTGAAATTAGTAGAGTTGGTGTTTTTTCAGGGTTTTCTGAGATTGCAGTAAGTACCCTTCCTGTCCTTTTCTATTTAGATAGTTTGGGCCCCAGCGTTTGCTCATACTATTTTCTTTCTGTGTCAGTATTTCCTCTTGTCTAACCGCCATTACATGTTTGGGGGCTTTCTATTATCTTTGGGGTTCTGCTCCGGGGCAGATAGCTTTCCTATTTCTATCTTTAGGTGTAGTTAGTTTCTCAGGCTGTGACGAGGCGTCTAGGACCAACGTAGGAACGCTCCACGGCTGCCTCTAGTTGCGGTGGTTAGTCAGGGTACTGCAATCTCATAGATTCCAACTGCTCTGGTGTATTTCCTTTTTTACCTGCACTCCTCAGCTACCGTAACATAACAGATCTCAGTGTGAACAAAAACCAAGCCGCAGCCACTGAAAAAACAGGAAAAAGCAAATGAGCAAATAACAGTGGCTGCTAGTGTTGAGCGATACGATACTGCAAATATCGGATATCGGCCGATATTAGCTGTATCGGCCTTTCGATTCCGAATACCGATATTTTCGTCATATCGAATACCGGAATCGGATTTGTCACTGTCACTGTCTGTGTCCGTCGGTCGGGTCTGTCACTGTCAGTGTCCGTCGTTCGGGTCTGTCAGGAGTCAGCGGCACTTACCTGGCAGAAGATCTCCGGCGGTCACGTCCTGGACTGCTTCATGGCCGCCATCCTCTTCTCCCCGGCGGTCACATGCAGTTTCTCGCGATAACTGCAGTGACTGCTGGGTAATCCCGGCCGTAAAGCAGTCAGTCCGATGACGTCACCGCCGGGGAAGCAGGTAATCAGCTGTGCTGCGTCGCGATGACAGGCTCTGCCTGTCATTGCGATGTAGCAGAGCTGGATCGTCGTGGGACTGTCGTTACTATGGACTGCGTCGGACAGGTGGTATACTGTTGGTTTTTTTTTTTCTTTTTTTACAGGAGATCGATGGCGTCGCAGGAATGAGAGTACAATAAAAGAAATGAAAACTGTGTTGTCTCTTTTATTTCATTAAAATACTTTTTTCTTGCTTTGTCTTTTTTTTATGCATTTAATAACTTTGGATTAATAATGGATCGGTGTCTTATTGACGCCTCTCCATTATTAACCGGGCTTATTGTCACCGTGCAATCAACGGTGACATTAACCCCTTATTACCCCGCTTGCCACCGCTACAGGGCAAGTGGGAAGAGCCGGGTAAAGTGCCACAATTGGCACATCTTTTGATGCGCCAAATGTGGGGCTGCTGTAGCCTGGTATTATCAGGCTGTTGAGGGCCAAAATCCATGGGCCTTGACAGTCTTTTAATACCAGGCGCAGCAG
>JARQOD010008859.1:0-33831 GCA_033576555.1 Oophaga sylvatica
TAAACCAGAATCCTGCCTCTCTTTATGACT
This sequence comes from Oophaga sylvatica, assembly GCA_033576555.1. Lineage (NCBI taxonomy): Eukaryota > Metazoa > Chordata > Amphibia > Anura > Dendrobatidae > Oophaga > Oophaga sylvatica. The sequence goes on from JARQOD010008859.1 coordinate 31, forward strand.
GACTTATTTACATCCTTTCATGTCTCACACCAACAAGGTGTATGCTACTACTCCTTTACCACTGAGATTTACAATCTGATCCTGCGATTTCTTCACAAAAATGATTAATAAAAAAGTCTGTTTTAAAGAATAATCTGAGACTTGGATTTGAAATATATCCCTAATATCTGTCTTTTTGGGGATTGTATAAATAATCCTTTAAATATAAAATGCATATATAATACGTTATCCGAGCACTTTCACTCATCACTAACCTGTTTATCTTCTATTACTTCACTGTTCTAGAAGGACTAGAGAACCTGTGTATTAACACAAATATATAACTTAATAAGATAAAGGTTAGTGATGAGTGAACGTGCTCTGGTAAAGTTTCATCAGCATCTTGGGCGTGTTCAAATATGTTGAGTCCCTGCGGCTGCATGTTTTGTGGCTGTTAGGCAATGCCCACATGTTCAGGCAGGCTAACAGCCATAAAACATGCAGCCACAGGGACTTGAACATATACGAACACGCCCAAGATGTTCGGATAACTGTAGGCAAATGTTGAACTTTGCTCTCCCTCAATTTGTTCCCTAACATCTTGTCCTGGCCTGCCCTATCTACCAATACCATGCCCTGCGTCACATTACACATGATTATCTGAAAAGGTGTTTATAGCCTGAGCTCTACTCCAACACATTCTAAAGTCCTGCAATCTATGTAGGGTAGGGGGAAGTGCAACTAAGTTTTTCTGTGTCACATTAGAAGCCCTTCTATCATCTCGTCACCTCTGCTGTACTACCCTTAAGGCACTGTCACACTTAGCGATTGCACCAGCGATCACGACAACAACACGACCTGGCGAGATCGCTAGTGCGATCGCTATGTGGTCGCTAGTTAGATTCCAAACACAACTCATCAGCGATCTGTATAACGACGCTGGTAAAGTCGTTCATAAAGGGTGTCACACTCAGCGATTAAGGCTCACCAGCGGGACACCAACGACCAAAAAACGGCTCAGAACGTTCATAGGCGATCAGCGACATCGCAGCAGGGGCCACATCGCTGCCACATGTCACACACAGCTAAGTCGCTAACGAGATCGCTACTGCATCATAAATGGTGACTCTTTAGCGATCTCGCTTAGTGTGACAGTACCTTTACTTAATACTGTCTGTCCTGAGGTTTATCAGTAACCACACTTTTATGTCTGTTCTGCTCAACTTGTAATTGCTCTGCAGTTAGATCAGAGCAGGGTGTCATTATATCTCACACAGTAGTTCAAAACAGACTGCTCCTGGGTGAGACATGACAGTTCTGTTCTCATTGTAGAGCAATTACAAGTTGATTGAGCAAATCAAACACAAGTGTGGTGACATCTCGCACACAGAGATATTAGACCTAAGGTATTGCGGGGTGTATTCTTTCTCCACTGTTGCTGCCTGATTATGATTGGTTGACATCATGCGGAGAGAAGTGCACACCCCCAGTGAAAACTAACACCCAAAACTTTACAAAACATAACTCATTAGGTGCTAAACACTGATTGCTAATATCTCTGCAATGGAGATTCAAACTTTAAAAAAAAAATCCACTCTGAGGCTATGTGCAGACATTGCAGAATCTGCTGTGGAATTTTGCTAAATCCGCAGGTAAAATGACTTGCTTGTTACCTGCGGATTTAGTGCAGATTTGATGCGGATTATCCGCGTTTTTTGTGTGGATTTCCCCTGCGTTTTGAGACCTGCAGATTCCTATTTAGAGCAGGTCTCTTAACGCTGCAGAACTGCACAAAAGTGACATGCTGCGGATTTAAATCTGCACCAAATCCGCACGGAAAAATCTGCAGCATGTGCACTGCGTTTTTTTTTTTTCATTGCATATAATGCTACTGTACATCACTTGCAGATCTGCAGTGGAAAATCCGCTGCGGATCCGCAACGTGTGCACAGAGCCTTACATCATGTGTTCTCTGGTTCAACATTGTAATAAAATTTAGTGAAAGATTTTATTTTAAGGATCCAGGTGATTCGAGATGCGTCAACTTCAGGGCTACCATTCCAACTTTTGGCTGTGATGCTAAATACTTTGTGCAACCATCGTTTTAATATTTCATAAATCAATAGTACACAAGATATATTGCAAAGTTGCTTATTTTTATTAGACAAATTTGCTGCTTTCTGTCAGAATCTATCAGTTATTAAAATTCTGAAGTAAAATTTGTAGTCAGTGAAGACACTCTCCCATTACTGAGATAAGAAATGGCCGCTGCTACGGAAACAATTTTCTGTAGATGGAAGGAGGATCTAGAGACGGCTCCCCCAACTTTCTACATAGAAGATGGCAGCTGTTACTGCTAAGATTCTATGTAAAAAGTTGGAGGAGGGAGGAGCCGTCTCTAGATCCTCCTTCTATCTACAGAAAATTGTTTCCGTAGCAGCGGCCATCTCATCGCTGTAATATCTCATCAGAAACATCTGCTTCTTTCTCTGACAATGTATTGGTATCAAATCTCAAGTAAAATTTGTAGTCAGTGAAGACAAACTTTCCCATTATGAAGTCACTTATTTCCATAAATCAATAGTACATGATGGTTACACTTTACTTTAAATTACACTTTTGCAGAAAATTAATCAAATGGATCAGTACCAGTCAGAGGAAAAGGATTCTGAGGAATAGTGAAAGCTGGTATAAACTTCAAAATACAAATGAATCCTCTAAAGTATGTGTGCCATGAGTTCAGTGATCAAAAATAAAGGAGGCCGAACAGAGTACTTATCCTCAAACTGTAACAATGAACCATATTATCAGGTCATTCTTCAGTTCAGTGTTCATTAGTGTCTATTTATAAAGCATTACTAAAAGGTTACATAACCACAAACTGTCTCATAAGCTATAATTAGAAGTTTCAATATAGACTGCATTATATATGGGTGCTTTAACTCTTAACCCCTTAGGGTCCCTGTCATGTGTGCATTGCCACGAAGATCGTCGCGGTTGCACATTTTGACTTCTCACAGCTGAGCTGCTGTTTCTTTGTGTTTGGCAGCTAGGGAGTTAATTCTGTCTGTGCTCGGTGCTGGGACTGGGTGCAGTTTCTCCCGGCTGCAATTGATTATTTGTTGATTGGTTTCCTTTAAATTCCTGGTTGTCTGCTTGGGGAGTTGCCAGTGAAACCTTCATGCAGACCACAGATAGGAATGAATCTGTATAGACTTTAGTTGTGAGCTCCTTAGTTGTTCTAAGCTCAACTTGGTTAGAGTTTATTTCCCAGACCATTTATGTTCCTTTGGTGTTTGAGTGTGTATGCAAGCGAGTGTTATCCTGTCTGTCTTATATGTCTAATCTGTGTATTTAGCTGAGATCAGCCCATATCCCTTTGGTGGTAGTCAGTATCCTTCTTAGGACTGATTACAGGGTTCAGGGTCTGATAGGAGACAGGGTTAGGTTGGAGACTTGGACCTCTGAACCATTATCAGTACCTCTAAGGTGAGGGATTAGTTAGGACCCCAGTTTAGGGTCAGGTTAGATCCCGGTCCACCTCTTTCCTGTTTCAGCTCATCAAGTCCTCAAGATTTTATCCTGAGTTCAGCAGATATCGTGTCAGGTAAATCTATTCTTTACTTACATGCTAATGTTGCTATACTAGTTGTTGTATAGAGTGTTGTTCCTGTATTAATAGTTTACTGACATTGTATACACATCATTAGACAGCGTGACATTTTCACTGGCCATAAAAATTATCTCCAGTTACCATGGATCCAGTAGCCCAGCTGGCTCTGCAGTTGCAGGGATTATCCATGGAGCTGACGGACATTAAGTCCAAAGTTTTGTCTCCCCTGGAGCAAACCAGAGTTGAACCTAAAGTAGCTCTCCCGGACAGGTTCACTGGTGGGCGAGACAAATTTTTCACCTTCCGGGAGGCATGTAAATTGTATTTTCGGCTTTGGCCTCGATCATCAGGGAGTGAGGAGCAGAGAGTGGGAATTGTTATCTCACTTCTGCAAGGGGACCCTCAATCCTGGGCATTTTCCCTTCCTCCGGGATCCCCGGCTCTACTGTCTGTAGATCAATTTTTTACTGCCCTGGGATTGGTATATGATGACCCAGATCGGGTCTCTCTTGCTGAGACAAAATTACGTAAGATACAGCAGGGAGATCGTCCGGCAGAGGAATTTGCTTCTGAGTTTCGTAGATGGGCCACAGATACTCAGTGGAATGACCCAGCTCTTAGGAGCCAGTTTTGTCATGGGCTTTCTGATAAATTAAAAGACGTTTTGGCTCAGTATGAGTCTCCTCCTTCTCTGGAGGCTGCTATGGCCTTAGCTATCCGTACTGATAGACGGCTTCGGGAGAGGGGTGAGGTAACCCCACTCCCTGTTGTTTCTCCACCTACCACTAAAGTCCCTTATGTTGAGGTTCCCCTTGTCTGTTCGGATGAGCCTATGCAGTTGGGAGGGACATCATTTCGTAGGAGGGGATTGGCGGTACGCCGCAGGACTAGAAGATGTTTTTTTCTGCGGGAAAGAGGGACATTTTGTTGGAGAATGTCCATCCCGTGCCTTGTTGAGCCAAAAGTCGCCGGAAAACTGTTAATCCCAGGTTGTGTGGTGGACGACAACCTGGGAGTATGCATTTCATCCGCCAGTTCTTCTCAGTTCCTTGTACCAGTGGAGGTGGTAGTTGGTACGAGAGTGGAGAGATTGTCTGTTCTTCTTGATAGTGGGTCCGGGCTAATCTGGTTGACGCTCAGTTTGCTCAGGCTCAAGGTATGCATCTCAGTGTATTGGTCAAACCGATCCCTATATTCTCCATTGACGCCAGGCCTCTCGGCCAAGGTAGCTTTGTTCATGAGGTTCATAACATTGACCTTCGGGTAGGGGCAATACATAGGGAACAATTATCTTGTTATGTGTTGGAGGGTCTACCTACTCCCATTGTGTTGGGACTTCCTTGGTTGGTTAAACATAACCCTGTGATTAATTGGCAGTCCAGAGAAATAAGCCAATGGGGTGAGTTTTGCAAAAGCAACTGCATGAACACAGTCATCAGTGCGGTCGTGCCTAGTACATTGCCTCCTTTTTTGGAGGATTTTGGGGATGTTTTCTCTGAGGAGGGGTGTCAGGAGTTGCCTCCTCATCGCGTGTATGACTGCTCTATTAATCTCCTTCCTGATGCTAAGTTGCCTAAAGCTAGGTTGTATAATCTTTCTGGTCCTGAGAGGCAGGCTATGAAAGATTATATTTCTGAAAGTCTGGCCAAAGGGCATATTAGACCTTCATCTTCCCCAGTAGCCGCGGGGTTCTTCTTTGTGAAGAAGAAAGATGGAGGCCTACGCCCTTGCTTGGATTTCCGCGAACTTAATCGGATTACTGTTCGAGATCCGTATCCACTCCCTCTTATTCCTGATCTCTTCAATCAAATTGTTGGCGCCAAATGGTTTTCTAAATTGGATCTCAGGGGGGCGTATAATCTGATTAGGATAAAAGAGGGGGATGAGTGGAAAACGGCGTTTAACACGCCGGAGGGACATTATGAGAACCTAGTCATGCCTTTTGGTCTGACTACTGCACCAGCAGTATTCCAACATTTTGTTAATGACATTTTCCCCTTACGTCCCTCAGGACAGCACAATGGAGGATGTCCTCCCTTGACCTATAGCGGGACAGGATCACAGAGAGGTTAAAAGGCCCCACCCACCTCCACCCTCCAGTGTTTTTCCTGTCCCTACAGGGGACGGTTGTATGAGAGGTTGCTCCAGGAGTGGAGCGAAGATAGAAGGTGGACGTTTTACAAGACCCAGGGGGATTGTGCTGCTGGATCCAATCCTTCCCCCTGTCAAGTAGCACCGGGGCTGAAACTCTCCTAGGGGGAGTACCTCAGCCACAATGACCAGTGAGTGGATGAAGCTCCTGGGTAGAGCCGCTTCCTCCTTAGTGGAGGCTCTCGGCTCTGACACTGGCCGGCATTCCAGCGCAAGATACTGGAAGTTGTGCGGTGCCATGGCGCTTCTGGTGACGTCAGGGCGCCGGAGCTTGAGGCCAGCGTGCGTTCCATGGTTGAACGCGGAGGTGCAGAACGAGACAGGCAACAGACAGGTTTCCTGGATCTCGGAGGGCACAAGAGAGGAAATCACTGGCAGTAATGCAGCATTCCTGGTGGGACGCCGCTTCCCTCCATACTGGGCTCTCGGCGTTTCCAGCTCCCCTGTCTTTCTAGCAGGTATGGAGCCAGCACAGGTGAGTGCATCATGGAATGTGTTGATGGCCTAGGCCTCTGGACTGATGCTAGTCTCATGCCTTTGTGCCGAAGCTGAAGCATAGAGCCTCATATTCTGAGGTGTGTTTCACATGTATGCAGTCAGGCCTTGGACCTCTAAGCTATAATAAGGCCATATGTCCAGGCTACATCTCATGATTTGACTTCAGTTAAGTTACAACTTAACTACTCCATCCATAGGAGGGCTCATAGTGTTAATGCAGCACATCGTCTCCATGAACACTGCCCTCCAGCTGTGGGGCATTAATTAGCTCCTTCGGGTGGGGTCAATCTGACAAATGAGAACTACTATTCAGGCTGGAGATTTATCTGGAACTCTGAGAGTTTGCTCTCTTGGCTCTAACTGGGACCTGGTCTCTTGTTTGGACACCTTCAAGCATGGTATAGCAGTTGTACTGCAGCATAGTGCTTCTATGCATCATATTGAGTGCCTCTGTGCATCATATTGAGTGCCTCTGTGCATCATATTGCATCAGAGTGCGACATCATAGCGCTTCATAGTGCCTTTGTGTCATGTTACATTATATATCCTATTGCATCATTGTTCCTCAATGCATCTTATTGAGTGCCTCTGTGCATTGTACTGCATCATAGTGCCTCTATTCATCATATTGAGGGCCTCTGTGCATCATATTGAGTGCTTCTGTGCATCATATTGCATCAGAGTGCGACATCATAGCGCTTCATAGTGCCTTTGTGTCATGTTACATTATATATCATATTGCATCATTGTTCCTCAATGCATCTTATTGAGTGCCTCTGTGCATTGTACTGCATCATAGTGCCTCTGTGCATCATATTGAGTGCCGCTGTGCATCATATTGCATCAGAGTGCGACATCATAGCGCTTCATAGTGCTTTTGTGTCATGTTACATCATATATCATATTACATCATTGTTCCTCAATGCATCTTATTGAGTGCCTCTGTGCATTGTGCTGCATCATAGTGCCTCTATTCATCATATTGAGTGCCCCTGTGCATTCTACTGCTTCATAGTGCCTCTATTCATCATATTGAGTGCCTCTGCGCATTGTACTGCATCATAGTGCCTCTACTCATCATATTGAGTGCCCCTGTGCATTCTACTGCTTCATAGTGCCTCTATTCATCTTATTGAGTGCCTCTGTGCATTGTGCTGCATCATAGTGCCTCTATTCATCATATTGAGTGCCCCTGTGCATTCTACTGCTTCATAGTGCCTCTATTCATCATATTGAGTGCCTCTGCGCATTGTACTGCATCATAGTGCCTCTTTTCATCATATTGAGTGCCTCTGGGCATCATATTGAGTGCCTCTGTGCATCATATTGCATCAGAGGGCGACATCATAGCGCTTCATAGTGCCTTTGTGTCATGTTACATCATATATCATATTTCATCATTGTTCCTCAATGCATCTTATTGAATGCCTCTGTCCATTGTACTGCATCATAGGGCCTCTATTCATCATATTGAGTGCCCCTGTGCATTGTACTGCTTCATAGTGCCTTTATTCATCATATTGAGTGCCCCTGTGCATTGTATTGCATCATGGTGTCTCTATTCATCATATTGATTGCCCCTGTGCATTGTACTGCATCATAGTGCTTCATAGTGCCTTTGTGTCATATTACATCATATATCATGTTGTCTCTATGCATCATATTGAGTGCCTCTGTGCGTGGTACGGCATCATAGTGCTTCTATGCATCATATTGATTGCCTCTGTGCACCATATTGCATCAGAATGCTTCATAGTGCCTTTATGGGTTATATTACATCATTTATCAGATTCCATCATTGTTCCCCTATGCATCATATTGAGTGCTTCTGGGCATCGTATTGCATCATAGTGCCTCTAGACTTCATATTGATTCTATGCATCATATTGAGTGCCTCTGTACATCACTTTGTATCATAGTGTCTCTATGCGTCATATTACATCAGGGTGCCTTTGGGCATCATAGTACTTTGTGTCGACCCGCCACCACAATTGTGGGTTACCAGGGCAATGGGGTACTCAGAGCCGAGCCCATGGAAGTCTATGGGAATTGTCACAGGTAGCTGTGGCTCGGTCTGTGGCCCTGGCGGTCTGGCGTTTGTTGGGGATATATTTACAGGGGATAGGTTTATATACAGTTCGTGACGCCACCTGTAGTCTTCTGGTAATTAGTACCAGCGCTGCTGTAGATCTCTGAGGGGATGGTGAGGCAGCTAGATGTCGGGTCCCCTACAGGTGGGACTCTTCCCTCAGGTCGGTAGTTAGGTAGGGATTGTGCAGGCATGCAATAATAACTCAGTCTCACACGGTCAGCGTCTTTCCATACCTTTACTTGTAAGATGTTCAAGCAGGTCCCAGGGAGGCTGATGGGGTTGATGGAGGATGAGCTTTGAGGCAACAGCTAAGCAAGTTAGGGGCCTCCTTTACTGTCCAATGAAGATGAGTACGACCAGCCTGAAGCGTAGTCCCCTCTATGATTCCAGCTTATCCAAAGCTGTGCTTCCCAGTCAGTTTAGTGTTAGGAGCCTTTCTATGAGGGAGCTGAATTCTTATTTTGTCCTGCAGAGACTCAAAGTCTTCACTTCCCCTGACCCCAGTTACGTACTGACTATAAGGGGCTTGTTTGCCGCGACCTAGGGTCCGGTAAATCTCTGGTTTTCTCTTCACTATGCTTGTAGCTAATAGTGATCCTTCGGTCCCCAGTAACCGGTAGCAATGTGCAGGACTCTTCCAAGCCAAACGCACTTTTCCAATAATCTTTCTTCCACTTTGCCCTTCGATTTGCTCGACTCTTACTAGATAGTTCAGTCTTTCTTCCAGTGGGGCACAGCTCTGACTAGACTAAGGTGAATTAGACCACCTGTACCAGCCTCCACGTTCTGAACTGATGACAGGCTCAAACTGGACACGTCTACTCTGTCCAAGGACAGGAAACTGACTGACTAGAAAATCACTCCCTTCCACACCCCTGCTGGGTGTGTCAGAAGTGTACATGATGTCATGAAGAGACCTTAACTGTTACCTCTCCACTCATCCTCCTGGTATTGTGTACCAGGGCTACACATTCCCCCATGGTAAACGACAGCACTCCCGGGCTGTAAAATATAAAGAGACATTTTTGTTTATGCATGAAAACATTAAACAGTAAACAGTAATTCGTCCCATCCGGGAGGTGAGGATATCTTAAACGTTGCAAACAATAACATTGTATATAGAAATACAAAAATATTAAATAGCATTCAATAAATATACAGTATGCTTGTGAAGGACCCGCACCAAACCTTCAACGTGGGTCCTGGGTGGGCTGCAGGACATCCAAATGCAGACCTCACTCAGTGCCACACCACACGGTTTTTGGTTCAGAGGTAATTGTGACTGGTTTATGTAAAACCAAGAGAAAGCACCGAAGCGCAACTATTTACAAGTAAGTTCTGGGTTAGCATAGTCCTTAACCTCCAAGTCCAATGTAAAACCTAAGACATATTATATAATATCAAAGTGCATAAACTTTTTCTGGTTACTATTTACCATTTATCATTTATCATTTACCCAGCCGGGCATTCTACAGTAGAAATATATATATTCACTATATAAATTGTGCAAAACTTTACAAAACATTTCAAACTTTTTACTTTTGGTAGACCCGATATGGATCTCACCAATTCTTCACTATCTTATTCATTTTCTGCAAATACACTTTCCACTACTTTTTCCACCCCGGGGGCTGGAACAACGCAATGGGCCCTAGATCCCAAGACTAGCAAATCATGTGCTGCGATCAGGGTCTGGGTCGCCACAGTTCTGGTGCGAACCTCTAGGGGCGCAACGGATACATTTTCTTCACGTGACACCGATTGCGTCTCAATCACAGTTAGCGATATGGACCGCGTCAGGGATTGCGATTGCGACTGGGTCGCATGTTGCGATGTAGCGGTGGCTTTAATTTGCGATGAACTCTGGGTCGCTAGTTGCGATGACTTTGCAGGGGGCGATGCTGGGGCACGGCCGGATGCTGCTTGAGCTGGAGACAGGGACGCGGCGGTAATGGTGACGGTACCTGCGTCTGGGACGGGGTCACGGACGATGGTGACGTTAAGGGCATACCATCCCTTCATTCCCCAGTGCCGCGTATATGTGACGATATCTCCATTTGCTAAGTCCCTCCCGGGATGGCCTTGCGGCAGGTGGGATTCTACGTCACGCCTGCTGACAAAGACCGCTGGGTAGAGGCCCGGTTCACGGATAAAGCCCCAGCCCTTCCGGAGCTGGAACTCAGTCACACACCCCTGCCGCCGCGGTTCCCGTAAGGTACCTTTGTCGCGACGGACAGTCTCCTTGTCGGCAATCAGCTCGGCATATTGTCGCTGACGGTTCCTCTGAGTTTCCCGCTCTTCCTCCTGCTGGCGTTTCTTCTTCTCCTCACGACTCTGCCATTCCTGTTCCCACTGGGCGGTATAAGCGACGTCATCCAGGCGCGCCATTTCGTCCCAGTCCACATCTGGTAGTGACGGACAGGACCCCTCCGGTGTCCCTGCCGGGGACCGATCATCTGCTGCGGCCTCTTGGCCGGGCGGGCGTTCCGGGATTGGCTGTACCTCCTCAACCTCCTTCGCTTCCACCGCTTCACCGGTGGGATCGGGATCGGTACTTTCGGGGGCAGCCTCCGGTTGCTCCTTCGCCTTAGGCAGCAGACTCTTCGGTATCTGGAATCGTGGGGGTTCGTTGAGGGGAGAGACCACCGTGTCCCACAGCCTCCGCTGTTCCAGGGTGCGCCGGCGTCTCTCGATTTCTTCAAAGCCAGGTTGGTGCTGGACCATCTTTTTCAGGCGTGCATTTTCTTCTCTTGTCTCTAGCAACGCCTGTTGCAGGTGCAGGATCACGGATAACTCCGGAGTTGGTGGCAGCTTGGCTGGGGCACGGGGCCTGCCTTCCTCCGCTTCCCAGCTCGGCTGCACACGTCCTGCCTCCATCATGTTCCAGAAGATTCTTTCTTCTTCCTGCGGAGACATCCGGTCTCTTCCGTGGAGGTGGGGTTTGCGTCTCCTCCTCCTCGCAGGGAAGGTGAAGAGGAGGCGGACCTCCTTTGCTGTAGGGCAGGATCGCATATTGTAATAGCACTTTGAGAAGGCCGGCATTTTCTTCGCGCCACAGGGGGGTAGACGCCCACGAAGGTACGCCCACCTTCTTCTCCAGCGCCTGAGGGCGCGAATATGGCGACAAAAATGGCGATTTTGGCGCCAAAAGTGCAAACAGTCCTTTTTCACAAAAACAATTCCTTAGGCACACAGGGCTCGCAGTTCTGCGAGTTTCGCATCCTGTTCGTGACGCCAAGTTTTTGTGTCGACCCGCCACCACAATTGTGGGTTACCAGGGCAATGGGGTACTCAGAGCCGAGCCCATGGAAGTCTATGGGAATTGTCACAGGTAGCTGTGGCTCGGTCTGTGGCCCTGGCGGTCTGGCGTTTGTTGGGGATATATTTACAGGGGATAGGTTTATATACAGTTCGTGACGCCACCTGTAGTCTTCTGGTAATTAGTACCAGCGCTGCTGTAGATCTCTGAGGGGATGGTGAGGCAGCTAGATGTCGGGTCCCCTACAGGTGGGACTCTTCCCTCAGGTCGGTAGTTAGGTAGGATTGTGCAGGCATGCAATAATAACTCAGTCTCACACGGTCAGCGTCTTTCCATACCTTTACTTGTAAGATGTTCAAGCAGGTCCCAGGGAGGCTGATGGGGTTGATGGAGGATGAGCTTTGAGGCAACAGCTAAGCAAGTTAGGGGCCTCCTTTACTGTCCAATGAAGATGAGTACGACCAGCCTGAAGCGTAGTCCCCTCTATGATTCCAGCTTATCCAAAGCTGTGCTTCCCAGTCAGTTTAGTGTTAGGAGCCTTTCTATGAGGGAGCTGAATTCTTATTTTGTCCTGCAGAGACTCAAAGTCTTCACTTCCCCTGACCCCAGTTACGTACTGACTATAAGGGGCTTGTTTGCCGCGACCTAGGGTCCGGTAAATCTCTGGTTTTCTCTTCACTATGCTTGTAGCTAATAGTGATCCTTCGGTCCCCAGTAACCGGTAGCAATGTGCAGGACTCTTCCAAGCCAAATGCACTTTTCCAATAATCTTTCTTCCACTTTGCCCTTCGATTTGCTCGACTCTTACTAGATAGTTCAGTCTTTCTTCCAGTGGGGCACAGCTCTGACTAGACTAAGGTGAATTAGACCACCTGTACCAGCCTCCACGTTCTGAACTGATGACAGGCTCAAACTGGACACGTCTACTCTGTCCAAGGACAGGAAACTGACTGACTAGAAAATCACTCCCTTCCACACCCCTGCTGGGTGTGTCAGAAGTGTACATGATGTCATGAAGAGACCTTAACTGTTACCTCTCCACTCATCCTCCTGGTATTGTGTACCAGGGCTACACAACTTCATAGTACCTCTATGCATTATATTATATAGTTCTACATAGTACTTCTATGCATCATATTACATCATTTTGCATCAGGGTGCATCTTGGTGTTTCATAGTGCCTTTGTGCAGCAGATTGCATCATGTTGCTTTATAGTGCCTCTATGCATCAGGTTGCATCAAGGTCCATCATTCTTCATGGGTGTCTTTCTGCATTATATTGCATATTACATCATAGTGTCTTTCTGCATCGTATTGCATCATAGTGTCTGTATGAATTATACTGCATCATAGTGGCTGGGTGCATTTTATTGCATCATACTGCATCATAGTCTTTCTGCATTGTATGCATCAGGTTGTGGGTCCGCGGGGACTGGGTTCTCTCCCTTCGGTATCACCCTGTCATTGGGAATTTGTTTGCTGTGGACTGTGTCTGTGGCTTTGTGTGTGGCCCCTTCTCATGTACAGCACCATGGAATTGATGCCGCTGTAATATTATTGCATCATAGTGCTTCTGTGCATATTGCATCATAATGCTTCAGTGCCTCGAGACGTGTCATTCGTGTGTTATATTACCTCAGTGCTTCATAGTACATCGGACATTGTGGGTTTGTGCCTCTGGCTTAGACCTTCTGACTGGTGCCTTATTGCGTGGCCGCACAGTGTATGGTCGGCCCACCACTTCACATTTGTCTCGGGCCAACTCTGGTTATAGAGTCCTTATATTTTAGAACCCAGGTCCAGCTTCGGTTGCTTCATTCTTTGCAACTAGGCTTAGCCGGATGTTCAGCTATGCCTGAATTGGCCTAGTAACTTAGCATTTCTTCAGGATTGGTACAGAACTCTCAAGTGAGTTACTGCCTTGAGGATTAAAGGCAAGTCTCTTCCATAGTTGGTTTTAAAGGGAGACAGACGTCTTTGGGGCTCATCCTGTAAGTGGACATACTACTGTGCTGAAAGCAGGAAATCTCATGAAGTGAGGAGGAAACTTTCCCGTCTCCACATATGGCAGTCGGACTAGTGTCTTTGATCAACACCCGGTAAACAGATTCTTGACCCCTAAATCCGTTGTATTACGCTTACCAGGGTCGGCATTATTGCCTTTGTACTTTATGGCAAATCGGCGGCACTGTCATGTGGCAGAAGATCTCATACCCACTGCTTGTACAGCAGTCAGGGCTCCTAATGTAAGAGAATCTGTATCCAGGTCTCTTACAGTTAAGGCCTCATAGTCCTTCTGACTCACAGTAAAAAATCTCCATCTCGAGAGGAAGGAAACTACTTCCCTCTAGTTTTAAAATATGGTTCCTCCCACCAGGGCAGTCGGGGTGTATAAACATCTCTAAGAAAGTTGCCTTTTACGATATAATATATAAATAATTTGGCACATACTGTATATATAATGTCGTAGCTAATAACTCACATAGAGACAGTCAAATATCCTGTGTCAAAGGATTTTTACCAACATCCCCCCCCCACCGCTTACTGTCATCGTTTCCAGAGTCCAGACTCCCGTGTCTAACATCAGTAAAGCAAGAGTGGTGATCCATATCTTCCTTTTAACACTCCTACTGAGAAGCCCAATGTTGGTACTAGCAGGACATATTACCTGCCAGATGGAGTATTTCCTTAGTTACAATAATATCCAACCCTTACTGGGGGTTGAGACTTCTAAGGTTTCGGAGTAGACATGATCTCCAGAATGAGTAGAGTACATACATCCCAATGCTCTGCCATTTTCCATGTACTAACTGTTATTTGGCTTGATCTTTCAGCAGTCCAGGGTCTCTGTCCTGCAGGTCTCCTCGTAGTATGGTAAGCCGGTCTCTAACCAAGGTTTAATCTGAGCCCAGGAGGACCAATGAAGGAACAGTCCCGTGTTGTTAAGCACATCCAGCCGATTACTGGTCTGTACAGTCCTCATCGTGTGGTGATTGTAACTATCACAATATTTTTGGCTGGGCAATAAGATTTTTAAGGCTATTCTGTGGCTGCGGTGTCTATATCTATCACAATAACTGTAATTTTCTGCGGTTCATTAGTGGTATTGGGGTACAACGGCTGTGTTTCACTCTCCGTCTCTGCGGCATATCTGGTTTACCACATTCATACTGGAATTGGCCATTATAAACATATATCGGACACTCACTACTGTGATTATCTTTACGAATTTCTTTAGATATCTATATTTCTTTTGATCTTTCAGATCATTTTTATATCTAACCTGGTTCTTACCTGGGACTTTGGTCCTTGAGCTTCTGTTCCCACCCTGGGATGTTTCTTTGGTATTCTCCATTGTGCTGTCCTGAGGGACGTAAGGGGAAAAGGAGATTAGACCTACCGGTAATTCTTTTTCCAGGTAGTCCCTCAGGACAGCACCCTTAATTCCCTCCCTTATGTTTCTCTTTAGGATTGCAAGGGATCAATCTTTGGTGGATGGTCCGTCGAGTTGCCAAGGCTAGAGATAAAAGAAGCTGTTCAATGGTTTCTTACATACGCGTTTGTAAGGGCGCGTTTAGACCATTTCCTGCCATCCTTCGGTGGTACTTTGAAAAAACACTGGAGGGTGGAGGTGGGTGGGGCCTTTTAACCTCTCTGTGATCCTGTCCCGCTATAGGTCAAGGGAGGACATCCTCCATTGTGCTGTCCTGAGGGACTACCTGGAAAAAGAATTACCGGTAGGTCTAATCTCCTTTTTCGTCACCTTGTGGGGCTGTTTGTGGTTGTATATTTGGACGACATTTTAATTTACTCGCCAGATCTTGTGTCTCATCAGGAGCATGTGAGACAGGTGTTGCAGATCTTGCGAGACAATAAACTATACGCCAAACTGGAGAAGTGTGTATTTGCCGTACAGGAACTTCAGTTTTTGGGTTTTTTGGTGTCAGCCTCCGGTTTCCGTATGGACCCTGAAAAGGTGAGAGCAGTGCTTGAATGGGATCAGCCAGGGGATCTTAAGGCTCTGCAGCGTTTTTTGGGGTTTGCTAACTACTACCGGAAATTTATTTGTAATTTCTCATCTGTCGTCAAACCTCTCACTGACATGACAAGAAAAGGGACGGATTTTTCTAAATGGTCGGACAAAGCTTGCCAAGCCTTTTCCTCTTTGAAGAAATGTTTTGCTTCGGCACCCGTTCTCATCCAACCAGATGCATCTCAGCCGTTCATTGTGGAGGTGGATGCGTCTGACGTAGGGGTGGGTGCTATATTGTCCCAGGGTCCGTCCCCTGGTAAATGGCATCCGTGCGCTTTCTTTTCTAAGAAATTGTCGTCCGCCGAAAGGAATTATGATATCGGCAATAGGGAACTTTTGGCCATTAAGTTAGCTTTTGAAGAATGGCGTCACTTTTTGGAGGGGGCAGTCCACCCGGTTACCGTTATTACTGATCACAAGAACCTGTTGTATTTGGAATCCGCTAAGCGTCTGAATTCCAGACAAGCTCGATGGTCGTTGTTTTTTACCAGGTTTAATTTTGTCGTCACTTATCGCCCGGGGTCTAAGAATGTAAAGGCTGATGCCTTGTCTCGCAGTTTCCCAGGGGCCGGGAGAAAAGGATGACCCGAGTCCTATCCTTCAGGAGGGGGTGGTAGTGTCGGCTGTATTTTCTGAGCTTGAGGAGGAGGTGTTAGAGGCTCAGGGGGACGCCCCTGCAGGACCTCCAGGGAGACTGTTTGTCCCAAATCTGTTGAGACAAAAGGTTATTGAGGCACATCATAATTCTGCTCTAGCAGGACATCCAGGGAGTAAGGCTACTTTAGATCTCCTTTCTCGCCGGTTTTGGTGGCCTAATGCTAATAAAGATGTTATAACTTTTGTCGCGTCATGTGGGGTGTGTGCTCGCTCTAAAACCCCTCAACCCGTCCGTCTGGGACCCTTTTACCCTTGAAACTTCCGGAGCGTCCATGGACTCATTTATCTATGGACTTCATTACGGACCTTCCTCCGTCGTCAGGGAATACTGTCATACTGGTGGTTGTTGACAGGTTCAGTAAGATGGCACATTTCGTTGCTCTTCCTGCACTCCCTAATGCTAAAACTCTGGCGCAGGTGTTCATTAGGGAGATCGTTAGACTTCATGGGTTGCCTTCTGATGTGGTGTCAGATAGGGGGTCTCAGTTTGTGTCCAAATTTTGGAGGGCATTTTGTTTACGTCGGGGGATGCAATTGTCATTTTCCTCGGCTTTTCATCCGCAGACCAATGGTCAGACAGAGCGTCTGAATCAGAGCTTAGAGACATATCTCCGGTGTTTTGTCTCAGAGAACCAAGAGGACTGGTCTTCTTTCTTGCCTCTGGCAGAGTTCGCTCTTAACAACAGGTGGAGCGAGTCCACTGGTAAGTCCCCGTTTTTTGGGGCATATGGTTTCCATCCCCAGTTTTGTACTTTCAATGGGGGGGGCCCTTCTGGGGTTCCTGAGGAGGAGCGTTTCTCGTCGTCACTTGCTTCTGTGTGGAGAGGTGTATTGAATAATCTGAGTGCAATGGGGAACCGTTACAAACGTATGGCTGATAGGAGGAGAGTGTCTGGTCCGGATCTGAATGTGAACGATCTGGTATGGTTGTCTACCAGGAATATAAAACTTAAAGTGCCCTCCTGGAAACTGGGTCCCAGATTCATTGGGCCGTACAGGATCAGTTCCATAATTAATCCTGTGGCATTTCGTCTGGACCTCCCTCCTACGTTTAAAATTCATAATGTGTTCCACAAGTCATTACTTAAAAGGTATGTGGCACCAGTCATACCGTCACCTCTACCTCCTCCTCCTGTGTTGGTCAATGGTAACTTGGAATTTCAAGTATCAAAGATCATTGACTCACGTCTGAATCGCCGGTCCCTTCAGTACTTGGTGCATTGGAAGGGGTATGGTCCAGAGGAGAGGACGTGGGTCCCTGCGTCTGATGTTAACGCAGATCGTTTGGTTCGGACCTTCCACAGAACTCACCCGGGCAGGCCTGGCCCTGAGGGTCCGGAGGCCCCTCGTAGAAGGGGGGGGTACTGTCATGTGTGCATTGCCACGAAGATCGTCGCGGTTGCACATTTTGACTTCTCACAGCTGAGCTGCTGTTTCTTTGTGTTTGGCAGCTAGGGAGTTAATTCTGTCTGTGCTCGGTGCTGGGACTGGGTGCAGTTTCTCCCGGCTGCAATTGATTATTTGTTGATTGGTTTCCTTTAAATTCCTGGTTGTCTGCTTGGGGAGTTGCCAGTGAAACCTTCATGCAGACCACAGATAGGAATGAATCTGTATAGACTTTAGTTGTGAGCTCCTTAGTTGTTCTAAGCTCAACTTGGTTAGAGTTTATTTCCCAGACCATTTATGTTCCTTTGGTGTTTGAGTGTGTATGCAAGCGAGTGTTATCCTGTCTGTCTTGTATGTCTAATCTGTGTATTTAGCTGAGATCAGCCCATATCCCTTTGGTGGTAGTCAGTATCCTTCTTAGGACTGATTACAGGGTTCAGGGTCTGATAGGAGACAGGGTTAGGTTGGAGACTTGGACCTCTGAACCATTATCAGTACCTCCAAGGTGAGGGATTAGTTAGGACCCCAGTTTAGGGTCAGGTTAGATCCCGGTCCACCTCTTTCCTGTTTCAGCTCATCAAGTCCTCAAGATTAACCCTGAGTTCAGCAGATATCGTGTCAGGTAAATCTATTCTTTACTTACATGCTGATGTTGCTATACTAGTTGTTGTATAGAGTGTTGTTCCTGTATTAATAGTTTACTGACATTGTATACACATCATTAGACAGCATGACAGTCCCGTCACACATAGCGACACACCAGCGACCCCGAAAACGATATGAACTTGTCAGGCACATTTGTGGCCTGCTGGAGGTCATTTTGCAGGGCTCTGGCAGTGCTCCTCCTGTTCCTCCTTGCACAAAGGCGGAGGTAGCGGTCCTGCTGCAGGGTTGTTGCCCTCCTATGACCCCCTCCACATCTCCTGGTGTACTGGCCTGTCTCCTGGTAGTGCCTCCAGCCTCTGGACACTACACTGACAGACACAGCAAACCTTCTTGCCACAGCTCGCATTGATGTGCCATCCTGGATGAACTGCACTACCTTAGCCACTTGTGTGGGTTGTAGAGTCCGTCTCATGCTATCATGAGTGTGAAAGCACAACCAACTTTCAAACGTGACCAAAACATCAGCCAGAAAGCATTGGTACTGAGATGTGGTCTGTGATCCCCACCTGCAGAACCACTGCTTTATTGAGTGTGTCTTGATAATTGCCAATAATTTCCATATGTTGTCTATTCCATTTGCACAACAGCATGTAAAATTGATTGGCAATCAGTGTTGCTTCCTACGTGGACAGTTTGACTTCACAGAAGTTGGACTTACTTGGAGTTATATTCTGTTATTTAAGTGTTCCCTTTATTTTTTTGAGCAGTGTATATATATCACATAGGAGACACTGGGGTTGGGGCATATACATCACTTAGGAGACACTGAGGCTAGAATGTATACATCACATAGGAGACACTGGGGCTGGAGAATATACATCATATGTAAGACACTGGGGCTGGTGTATGTACATTACATAGGAAACTGGAGTTGAAACATATACATCACATTACAGTTGCAGCAGATGCACCACTTAGGTGAAACTGGGTCTAGAGCATCTACATCACACACAGAAGCCACTGCGATTGTTGCTTGGGACGGGAGCACAGAGCGTGCTAACCCCATCAACAAAAAATGTCCAAAAAACAATCCTGAAGAAGAATGAAGAATTAAAGGGTGACTAGTAGTGTTGAGCATTCCGATACCGCAAGTATCGGGTATCGGCCGATATTCGCGTTATCGGAATTCCGATACTTAATTCCGATACTTTTTCCATATCGTATACCGGAATCGGAAGTTCCCATAATTCTTTGAGAGGCAATGTGATTTTAGTCAGCCAATGAGGAATCCTACGAAGTGTGGGCACATCCTGTAATGATGCGGTCATCTTAACTAATGGCATGGCTGTGATTGGCTGCTGAAATGATGTCAGAATGCACTATAAAAGGCGCCGCAGCCATTTTAGCGTCACTGTGCTGTGAACTCAGTTAGGGACAGAACGCTGCTGTGCTGACTCTGAGGGACAGTTAGATATTGCGATTTTGTGTACTACTGTGCTTGAGGCAGGCTAGTTTACCAACCGCTGTGTAAAGCTTCATTTTGCCAGTGTTGTTTTAACAGCTCTGTGCAAGGTGTGTGTGTGACAGTGCAGGTGACGCTGCAGTTTGCTCTGCATCCACCGCTGTTTGTAGGCATCTGCACGTGTCACTTTTTTTTTTTTTTTTTTTATTTTTATTTAGTGGAATTGGTGCAGCTCCATTATATTAGAAAAAAATCAAATCTATTAGTGTGACGTGCTTCCATCCGTATACAATACATTGGTTGCAAACACTATAGAAGTACAGAAAGGAGCTTTTCACAGATTGTGGACAGTTGTGTTTCAGTGTTCACTTCAGTCTGTGTTTTTTACTTTTTTTAGTGCAGATCACGCTCCAGTTACATGTTCAAGCACTGCTGCTTGTACTCTGCTGAGCGTGTCTCAGTGGCTCATCCTTTTCATTTATCTCCAATTGGTTCTGCTACATTCCATTTAAAATAAATCTAATCTATTAGTGTGACGCGCTTCCATCCGTATACAATACACTTGGGTTATGCAATACAATATAGAAGTACACAAACGGGGCACCTTTTCACATGCTACTTGAACATAGGGTTTTTAAATTTTTAAACTAAAATATGTATTTTTTCAAATGACACAAATATAAGTAATGTTGAAGAGGAATAGTCCTACATCCATTGTTTGCACAATATTACAGGTGTACATCATGTCCCTTAATCAACAATGTATTATTATATTTACTTGTATGCTTTTATTTAAAAGCCAAGAACACAGAAGGATAACCTTCGCACTGCAGCTGTTGTCAAAGTTCAACCCACATTATGCACTTCCAACATTGCAGCATTTGAGGCATGATGTGAGTTGGATTGGTCAAAGTTATGGAGTGAGAAGGTTCACCATCAGTACCCTATAGCATAAGTATGCTTTTGTGTTAGCATTTGTGTTAGACATGTGGATATCTGCCATAATATGTCACAATTATTTAGTTACAGATTTGTTACCAACACTAATCATTGAATGGTTTTAAATTTGACGTTTCACTTGTTTACAGCTTAGAAATAAGGGTGTAGCCTGATATCTATGTGTAGCACTAGCCACTTTAACATGTCATGTTTTTTTAAACATGTGTAGCTAGGTAGCAGTAATTTTTGCCGGACACACAGCAGGGGAACAGCAGGCGTTACTGAACCCCACTATCACTATAGCTTGTGTATTGGTCTGTGGACACGACACTTCTGAGCAGCAACTGGCAGTGTTGTAGCCCAGGGAGTATAGCTCAGGTGGTAGAAAGATGAACATAACAGGAGACATGGAAAACGTTGTCAACCAGTTAGTTAATCTGAAACCGGACAGGCAAATTCAGGCGAGATCCATGCCTAGTTCATTTTCAGAAAAGTAAGCCGTTCTACATTATCGTAGGATAGTCGCATGCAACGGTCTGTTAGTACACCACCTGCAGCAGTAAAGACGCGCTCCGATAATACACTGCCAGCAGATCAAGCCAGCACCTCCAATGCATACTGGCTAAGCTCTGGCCATGTATCCAGCTTAGAGACACAAAACTTGAATGGGGAAGAGCCATCTGGGAGTACACTGAGAGGGCAAGACATGTAGTCTGTCACCATCTTACGGAAATGTTGCCTCCTGCTGACTGGAGCCGTCTCGGATGGTGTAGACATTGGTGGCGCTGCCACAAAACTTCGACACATTTGGAACATACTGTTCTTGCCCTGTGCAGAGGCGCTGCTTGTGCTCCCTCTTGTTGCAGAGCTGTCTCCACTGCCTCGACGCACAGAGCTGCTTTGTAAATCAGTAGCAGCAGCAGTGCTCTCGGCTGGAATGGAGAACATTATGGATTGCACCAGTGTGTCTTGGTACTTCCGCATTTTACGCTCCCGGTTCAACGGTGTGATGAGGCTTTGTAAGTTGTCCCGGTAGCGAGGGTCTAGGAGGGTGTACACCCAATAATCAGACGTGGTGTGAATGTGTTCGATGCGGCGGTCGTTTCTCAGCCACTGCAGCATGAAATCAACCATGTGCTGCAGACTCCCAACTGGCCAAGAAACGTTGTCCCCTGCAAGAGGCGTCATCTCCGCCTGCTGTGCATCACCCCACCCTTGGTCTACATACTGACTAGAGCATTGTCTACCTCCCTCTGGAGCGATGTCTTCCTCCTCCATTGACTCCTCCTCATCCTCCTCACAAAGTCCTTCAAATACATATAAATTTACAAAATTTAAAACTCAAAATTTAAAAACTTTGTATCATAATTCTGTAACATCAGTTTATGGAAACACAATAGCATTACAAAAGGATAGACAAAAAATGTACATTATGTGCTTTGTAAATACATTAAAAGTTTGTAATGGTTATGAAAATATAGACAGCGACTCTGGAGGTTCAATTGTTGATACAGCATGGTACTTTGAAAGTCCTCCAGCCCTTTGTGAGGAACCACGTTGCGCTGACTGTCCAGAAGGTGATGGAATTTGTGACTCCTCATCCTCCACCTCTTCCAAAACCTCATGCCTTAGTGCTTGCAGTGTTTTTTGAAGCAGGCAGATAAGGGGGACAGTCAGGCTGACTAGTGCATCATCTGCACTCGCCATCCGCGTTGACTCATCAAACGCACGCAAAACGTGGCAGATATCCTTCATAGAGTTATTCGCCACTCATTACACTGGCAGTGGCTGCCCATTCATTATAGGATCCAATTCTAATTACTGGTTCTCACCAACATAGCTCTCCACAGCGCAGCACCCCCCTACATCTCCTCCCTTATTTATATTTATCGGCCTAACCGACTGCTGCACTCTGCAAACGACCTTCGACTAACCTCTGCACTAATCCGTACCTCCCACTCCCAACTCCAAGACTTCACCCGCGCTGCGCCAATCCTCTGGAATGCTCTACCCCAAGAAATTAGGACTATCCGCAATTTGGATGGTTTCAGGCGCTCCCTCAAAACACATTTGTTCACAGTGGCCTATCACATTCACTAATCAAAGTCATTCTATGTGTAATTCTGTGTGTGTAGCCCATTCACTATCTCCATGCATCCCTCACTTCCTTAAAATGGCTGGACCATCATTGTAAAAACACCATTGTATATAAACACCTGTACTTTGTATCTCCCACACCTCATTGTAGATTGTAAGCTTTCACCAGCAGGGGCGGCTGATTTTGCTTTAATTATTGTATTGTTAACGTTGTTACTTATGACTCGTGTTTTGAAACTGTTAAACTGTAAAGCACTGCGGAATATTATGGCGCTATATAAATAAATAATATTATTATTCTTATTATAGAGGCCCACTCAGTAGTGGTGAAGTGTGAACGCCGCAAATTGCGAGTTGACTGCGCCTGATGCAGCTGATACTCCATTACTGTTGGCTGCTGCTCACACAACCGCTCCAACATATGTAACGAGGAATTCCACCTGGTGGGTACGTCACATATAATGCGATGTTCATGAAGGTGAAATCTGCGTTGCAGAGCTGCAATCAGCGATCTGGCCATGCTGGAACGTCGCAAGTGAGCGCACTCTAGGCGGACCTTGTGCAGCAGTGCATCAAGATCCGGATAGTCCCTCAAAAAACTCTGCACGACCAAGTTGAGCACATATGACAGACATGGTATGTGAGTGAGGTTGCCAAGGCCCAGAGCTGACACCAGATTTCGGCCATTGTCACACACTACCAAGCCTGCCTGTAGATTCTCTTCCAAAAACCACACGTCGCTCTCCTGCTTTATGGCATTACAGAGCTCCTGCGCTGTGTGGCTAAGATTCCCCATGGAAATTAATTTCAGGATGGCCTGTTGACATTTGGACACGGCTGTGCTCATATCGGTCGCAACAGGTAAACGTTCACGGGTCCATGTGGAGGTAGACCGTGACGGCTCCTGCAGCGATGATTCTGAGGAACTGGAATAGGAGGAGGAATCAATGTGTACAGACTTGATTCCTGCAATCCTTGGAGTTGGCAGAACACGTACAGCGCCACTCGCAAGATCAGTACCCGGCTGCACAACATTGACCCAATGGGCAGTGAGGGAAAGGTATTGTCCCTGGCCATGGGTGTTAGAACCCTCTTGTTAGGTTTTGTTTCAGTTTGCTGGTCACATGACCTTTTTTCCCTATTTAGTCTGGCTCCGCCCTTCTGGCTTTGCTTGACTTCATTGTATTATCTACTGTTAAGCTAGCCGGGTGCTTAGGTGCCTTAATCTGTGAGTTTTGCTTGATGTTAGGATCACAAAGTATTTATTTTTCTGTTTAATTATCCATGCTACAATTTATGTTAGGAGGTGTCCACCTTTTCTCCCAGTCCCTAGATCTTGTAGGGATTACTCCCTCGCAACTATAGGTCTTCGTTCACACTAGATGAGGACTTTAGCGGGTCTGGTCGCAGGATCAGGTTCCCCGTTACATCGTAGGGATTCAGCTTAGTTGTATTGTAGGGACAGAATTCCCTTCTTTCCTTACTGGTTGTAGCAGATCATAACAATGGGTACTGGTCCACGCATCGGTGGTCAGGTGGACCTTGCTACTGAGGGCTTTTAGTAGCGCATGTTTAATTTTTCCCTCAACATGCTTTTGCAGACCAGGGACGGCTTGCCTGCTGAAATGAAATCGGCTTGGCACATTGTATTGTGGGATTGACAATGATATTCAGTTACGGAAACTGTCTGTCTCCACCAGCCTGAATCACAGCATTTCAAGGGACAGGAGTTTTGCAATGCCAGCATTCAGAGCCTGTGCTCGTGCATGGTTTGCGGAGTATGGCCGTCTTTTATCCCATGCCTGTGCTACCGCTGGCTGTTTTGTGGCCTGGGAGTGTGAGGATGACAGGGAACTTGCTGCTGTGTGTGGAATAACAGTTTGTCTCTGGACAACAGTGGCCGAGGTTCTTCCATGGCGATCCTGTGAGGAAGCATAACCAGCTGTGTGTGAGCTCGATGAAGAGGCTTCAACACAACCTGAAGATGTAGGTGCTGCTGTAGGTTGGCCTACATCTCCAGTGTGTCTTTGTAACTCAACTACGTGCTTTGTCCGCACATGTTTCCACATATTTGTGGTATTGAGGTGACTGACACTTTTAGCTATTTTTAATTTTTGATTACACAGCTTGCATTTCACATAGCAAATATCATGTGCAAGTGTGTGAAAAAAGGACCACGCAGTGCAAGTCCTGGGAGCGCACGTTTTGACTTTTGGAAGACAACTGCTCCGAACAGGTGCCAAACTGGAGGCTACAGGCAACCGAGTCTGCAGCCTAACTCTCCCTCCTGTTTGTACCGTTGGGGCAATGTCTTCCTCTACTTCCTTCTATCACTAACCATTTCTCTAGGCCTCTCCCAGCTTTCAACCAAAGTACTGGTTCTCACCCACAAAGCTCTCCACAGTGCAGCACCCCTCCTACATCTCCTCCCTCATTTCTATCTATCGGCCTAACCGACTGCTGCGCTCTGCAAACGACTTTCGACTAACCTCTGCACTAATACGTACCTCCCACTCCCGACTCCAAGACTTCTCCTGCTCTACGCCAATCCTCTGGAATGCTGTACCCCAAGAAATTAGGACTATCCACAATTTGCATGGTTTCAGGCGCTCCCTCAAAACACATTTGTTCAGAGCGGCCTATCACATTCACTAATCAAAGTCATTCTATGTATTCTGTGTAAGTGTGTGTGTGTCTCTAGCCCATTCACTATCTCCATCCCTCAGTCCCTTAAGATGGCTGGAACATCATTGTAAATGCACCATTGTATATAAACACCTATACTTTGTATCTCCCCCATCTCATTGTACATTGTAAGCTGTCACGAGCAGGGGCGACTTATTTAGCTTAAATTATTGTATTGTTAACGTTGTTACTTATGACTTGTGTTCTGAAACTGCTAAACTGTAAAGCGCTGCGGAATATGATGGCGCTATATAAATCAATATTATTATTATTCCTCTGAGCTGCTCCCACCACCTTCCTGTTCTTCATGCCATGTTGGGTATTGGACCTCATCATCTCCACTACCCTCTTCCAACACCTGCTGTTGGGTGGTCTGGCCAGCACCATGCTCAACAGAAACTGGCACCTGGGTCTCATCATCATCATCAGATGCGTTCTGCGGTGTGCTGACCATCGGCACTGTCTCACCCGCCTCTTCAGATTCAGAGAGACACAGCTGTTGCGCATCACTGCATACTCCCTCTTCTTCACATTACAGAATGCTGCTTGGCTGGGCCCCTGTTTGCAAGCCAATAGATTATGAGAACAGAAGCAGACACTCAGCTGGCTCCTGTACAGAACTCTCTGACTGCCTGGGCAATTTGCCAGGCGGTGAAGAGACAGATGGTTGCCCAACAGTGCTGTGGTCCTGAGAGGAGGTGGAAGCAATTGAAGTCGATGCATTGGCTGAGATCCAAACAACAACGGCTTCAATTTGTTCTTCCCGCAGCAGGGGGGTACTCCGAGCTCCTACAAAAGTGCGCATAAAGGAACGCTCACGGCCCGGGGAAAACTGGTGGATGCTGTGTCACTGGGGGCCGCAGCAGCCACAGAATCCCCACGTCCTCTCCCTGAAGAAACTCCACGACCACGTGCCTTACTCCCTGCCTTCTTCATCTTGGTAGATTGATAAAGAAAGTCTGAAAAGTTATATAAGGCCTAAGTGTGGTTATTCCGCAGAGACTGCAGTGAACACTGCACACAACTGTTCAGTAGGTGTGAAAGGCCCCTTTGTGTACTTCTATAGTGTTTGCAACCAATGTATTGTATACGGATGGAAGCGCGTCACACTAATAGATTTTATTTATTTGTAATAGAATGGAGCAGCAACAATTAGAGAAAAATTTCAAGGATGTGCCAGTGACACACGCTCAGCAGACTACAACCAGCAGTGGTTGAAGAACTAACTGGAGCGTGATCTGCACTCCAAAAAGGAAAACCTCAGACTACAGTGAACACTGCACACAACTGTTCACTACCCAACGCGTCTCAGCAGGAAGGCAGTCTGTGCGTCAAAACAAAGGCGCAAGCATACATCCACGTACCCTGTTTATAAAGCTATATAAAAAAAATTATGTAGTAGTGACGCACACTTTATTGAGGTACAGTATTACATCGCCATTCACCATCTGTGGCTATGCAGTCTCATCTATATATACCTTATCTATCCGTTGTCATGCTTGCAAGTCGACAGTCAGGCATAAATAGCAATTTTCACTATGCACTTTTTAAAGGTTATGTTTGTTAATAAACATGATTATTGCCACATATTATGAGTATTACATGATGGAAATTGTATAATTTTGTATAAACTGTTTAGTGACATTATTCAGCAAATGTAACATTTTAGTAATGTCACAGATAACTTGTAATGCTGATGATGTTTTGAAGTCAGACATTCATTGTCTATACAATAAAAATGGTGTACATACTGTTACTTATCCATCATTAATGGATTCAGATATGTACTTGTATGCTTTTATGTACAACCGTATAGCAGATTCCTTAACTAATTTATTTTGTGGTTTGCATTGCTGTTCAACATGTTAATGTATGTGTTTATGTTTGTCAATTCTTTATTTATCTAGATATTAGTTTAAATGAAATCATCATCTTATGGTAGTAAAGGTTATCTTTCTCTTGTTTGAAGTATAGACATTTAAAATTGACAGGTAACAAGGAAATTACTTGATCTAGTATTTAAACATCCTCCTTGACCCTGGGCTCCAACACCGCCAGTTGTTGCTCGGAAGTGCTGTTAGCACAGTCAACACTTGCTCCTGTGTTACTGGGGTTCAGTAACGTCAGCTGGTCCTCGGTTGTGCCATTGGCTCTTTTCCTTCTGCTGCCCCTCCGGGTTCCAGCACAGTCAGCTGGTCCTCGTTACTTGCATTGGCTCTTGTACCTTCTGCTACCCGTCCGGGTTCCAGTACCGTCAACTGGTTCTCCGCAGTGCCTTTGGCCTAGGTGCCTCCATCTCGGTATCCGAGTTCCAGCAACGTCTGCTGGTCCTTGGTAGTGCTTTGGAGCACAGGTACCTCCTGCTTAGTAACCGTGTCCCAGTAACGTCAGCTGGTCCTCGGTTGTGCCATTGGCTCTTTTCCTTCTGCTGCCCCTCCGGGTTCCAGTACCGTCAACTGGTTCTCCGCAGTGCCTTTGGCCTAGGTGCCTCCATCTCGGTATCCGAGTTCCAGCAACGTCTGCTGGTCCTTGGTAGTGCTTTGGAGCACAGGTACCTCCTGCTTAGTAACCGTGTCCCAGTAACATCAGCTGGTACAAGATTGTGCTACAAATACAAGATACGGAACAAGAGACACAAGAACAATAAGCAGAAGATCTAAAAGCAGAAGAACATGAAGTATAAGACCAAAATGAAGAGCAAAATATATGCTCTAAATTCTAAGCAGAAGAAGACTAAGCAGTGTATGGGGGTGAGTCCGTTCCTCCTCGTGGTGCCCCTGGAAAATGCCTGCTGCTGCAGGCTAAACTGAACACGGACAAATACTGTTGTAATTTAAATCTTTTGTGACAGCAAGAACGGAAGGATGAAAAATTCATACTTTGACAGATTACAAGTACAGGATTCTCTGTCACAAATAAGAATATGATGAAGAAGATGAAGCAGAATATGAATAAGAATAATAGTTTAATAAGAAGAATATGAGTAATGTTAACAAAGATGAATAGCAAGAAGTTTAAGAAGAAGATAAAGGTGAAGATGAAGAATAATTTGATGAAAAAGATGATGCTGCAGAAGATTATGAAGGAGAAAGTGTGTGAAAAGTTAAAAAGGTGAAGATGAAGAGCATGGAAGTTGTGTAATATACATATTTGCCAAAATATAAAAAACGTTAACATTGTCAATTTCTTCGTCAATCCGAACATCTTTAAAAAAAAAAATATTTATGCTATTCCATTTGATTGGGTTAAACATCTATGCCTTTAATGTCTCCTCAACCTTCCCCAATACATTCTACATTACTCTTTCTTGTTTTCCTTCATGTACAATTAACCAACAAGGCAAGAATGGGTTTTTTTTAATTTCGATATTTTGTTCCCATAGACTTACATGGGACTTCGGTATCGTATGGTATCGCCGATATTTTAGTGATATCGGCGATACCATTCCGATTCCGATACTTTAGGATATCGGAAAGTATCGCTCAACTCTAGTGACTAGCATAATGGGACCGCCAGCCCAAGCATTGAAGTTCCTGAGAATCTGACCGGGGGCCACATTAAATGACAGTGCTGGAGGACCCCCCATTTAGATCTTAGGAAAAATTATTCAGTTCTTTTTATACCTATATAAATCATTATTGTGCAAAAGTACATGGAATGCTGCCAGATTAACAGGTACTCTTTGACTAACACTTGGAATAAGGAAATCACTACTAACAGTTGTACTTATTTTGTCACCTTGGATACTCTATAAATTTATTACTTCTTCATTATCCATAATATATCAGACAAGTATCATATTTTTTTAACAGTTACGTATCCATTCATGTACATGTGTAAGGAGGTGGCAGGTCCCCTCAGTTGCGCCGTCTCCTCCTTCCATGTGACCTCCATGCCCTTTGTGTACGGTTATGTAATGTAATATGTATGCTGTATTTATATTGAAATGAGTATGTTCCCCTTTAATGCCTGTCTAGTTAGGGACAGAATTAGTCAAATAAGGGGGCTGGACTTGCAGCCACGATGAGAGAGGAAGCTGCTGCTTCCTGAGAACTGCCAAGATTCGTTGGCCAGGAGAGATGTGATTTCCAATAATATAAAAACCAAAAGGAGAGTAATCACCTGCGCTAGTATGCCAATGAGTTCACCCCCAACCAAGAAGAAAGGGTTATTTTAGCAATGTAGGTACCTGGATTGCAGAATAGGAGATGCCAAAAAGAATGTGGATATGGTGTAGAAAGGATAGCTGCCCTGAAGGAACAATTGAAACGATTATATATATGTTAGCTAGTAATCCATTAATTAGTGTACAAGGCACTTTTAATGATGGCAAATTAGTATTGCATATATATTAAATACTTCAATAAAAGGTGGAATGTGACCTTGCACTTTAGTTCCTTTGTTAATAGATTTATATTAGGTGGCAGGTTAATATATAAATAAATCGACACTTAGATGTGATTTCCAGCCGGGCACTGCCAGACCCTTGGACTGGAGAGGTCTGTCGCCCTGGACTGAAGACTAAAAAAGGACTCTGAGTCCTTTCAAACTGTTCTAAGAACTCAAGAGGGGGTTACAAAGACTGAAAGGACAAAAGACTACAACACAGGCTCCAGGACTCTGGAAGGGCCCCCCGCTGAAGGGGTTTTAAGTGCCCAGACTCCAGCACGTGGACTACTGTAAATCTTCGGCTGCTGCAACTGCTGTTAGTGCGGCTGTAGAGAGTCAGGGAGAGATCAGGAATCCAGTGTTGTACTTTTTTTTTTTTTTTGTCCATTCTATTCCATCCCTGATCATTAAAAAAAATTATTCCCTGTTGGAAAGCAGTTGCCTGCTTGGACTCTGATTCGCCTGAACTGCCGTAGCTGGAGAGAGAACAAGGTAAACTGTGGGAAGAGCGGTGTCGGTCCCATCTATTTATTACAAGGGGCCGAGTGGAAACTGCCTGACCGTTTGCGCAGTGGACTGTCTGTGAACTGCGCCTTTAAATAACTCGGCCACAACTACCCCCCCATGTCCACTTGTTACACATATATGGCCCCTTTTGATGAGCAAATCCTGAATGTTAAATTACCATTCTGCATATATAACTAATTGGTGGTCGTTTAATGGGCGACAAACATTCTATGTGCACAGAATGATCATTAACCATTTCATGACTGGGGAACTTTATTTTTGCGCTTTTGTTTTGTCTTTCTTTTCTTCCAAGAGTCATAACCTCATAATTTTTTTGTCTTTACATTTACATTGTCATATGAGGGCTTGGAATTTTCAGGATTTTGTGTAGTTTTTGAATGGCATCATTTCCTTTATCATTTAACGTACTGAAAATTGGGTAAAAAAATTTCCAAGTGGCATGGTAAAAAAGGCATGTCAACATGATTCGCAAAGTTAGTACAAATATGGCAATTCCAAAGTTGCAGGTTTTTAAAGAGAACCTCTGACCAAATTTTTCATGTTGAACTGCATATAGAATGATAGTGGCTGCAATGCAAAACTTATTTTTATTGTTTTGCTTCTATATTGCAGAGATATTAGCAATCACAGTATTTGGTACCTGATGAGTATGAGGGCATGTACTTCTTTCCCCTGTATGATGCCGACTATTGATGTGAACCTGCTCGTATATCGTGTTATCCGAACATGTTTGGGTGTCATCGGAGCGTGCTCGGATAATATGTTTGAGCCCCTGCGGTGCATGATTTGCAGCTGTTAGGCAATCCCCTCATGTGTTCAGGCAGTCTGTTTGATTTAACCCTTCCCCCATCCCCCCTCCCAAAGTGATTTGCCCATTAACGACCAAGTCAATTTTAAAATTCTGACCAGTCACTTTATGAAGTAATAACTCTGGAACGCTTCAACGGATCCCACTGATTGAGAGACTGTTTCCTTTATGATGTATTGTACTTGATGACATTGGTAACACTTCTCGATATGACTTGAGTTTCAATGTTAAAAAAAACAAAAAACAGAAATTTGGAAAATTTACTAATTTTACAACTTTGAATTCTTATACCCTTAAATCAGAGAGATATGTCATACAAAAAGGTTAAATAACATCTCATGTCTACTTTTCATCAGCACAATTTTTGAAACTTTTTTTGTTAGGAAGTTAGAAGTTAAAAGTTAACGAGGAATTTATCATTTTTCAAAGAATTTATAAAACTTTTTTTTTTTTTTAGGGACCACATTACATTTGAAGTGACTGAGGGGGTCGATATGACAGAAAATACCCAAACGTGACACCATTCTAAAAACTGCACCCCTGAAGGTGCTCAAAACCACATTTAAGAAGTTTATTAACCCTTCAGTTGCATCACAGGAATTAATGGAATGTGGAAGGAAAAAATGAACATGTAACTTTTTTCACAAAAAAATTATTTTTGACCCAAGTTTTTATTTTCACAAGGGTAACAGGAAAAACTGGACCCCAAAATTTTTCTCCTGAGCAAGTGCCGATGCCCCAGATGTGGGAGAAAACGACTAGGCACACAGCAAAACTCAGAAGGGAAGGAGCGCCATTTGATTTTTTGAATGCAAAGTTTGCTGAAACAATTAGCAGACGCCATGTCGACAATTGAGAGCCCCTGATGTGCCTATGTGTAGCCCTGGTGTTAGGCACACACAGTACCCTGGAGAGTGTGTGGCGAGACAGCAGTTTAATGCTCAATACCCATTCACTCAACATACACTAGACACACCCTTAGGGTAGTGTAGTTACTTGTTAGGGAGTGGTCAGGGTGTATATTGGTTGAGTGATTTTAGAATAGTCAGTTTCCTGTCTTCGGACAGAGCAGACGTGTGGAGTCTAGCTGGGACTAGGAGGGAGGAAGCAGTCCAGCCTGGTTCTGCAGCAGTTCACCAAGTGGAGGCCAGTAAGGGCGAGATATAGATCACCTCAGCCTGGTCAGAGCTGTACCTCACTTGAAGACACTGATTAAGAAAGAAGAGCTTGTGTAGCCCTGGTGTTAGGCACACGCAGTACCCTGGAGAGTGTGTGGCGAGACAGCAGTTTAATGCTCAATACCCATTCACTCAACATACACTAGACACACCCTTAGGGTAGTGTAGTCACTTGTGAGGGAGTGGTCAGGGTGTATTGGTTGAGTGATTAGTAGTCAGTTTCCTGTCTTCGGACGGAGCAGACGTGTGGAGTCTAGCTGGGACTAGGAGGGAGGAAGCAGTCCAGCCTGGTTCTTCATCAGTTCAGAAAGTGGAGGCTAGTACAGGTGAGCTAGTTCACCTCAGCCTAGTCAGAGCTGTACCTCACTTGAAGACACTGACAAAGAAAGAAGAGCTTAGTGCAGAAATACTTCAGTCACCTGTCTCAAGGACAGTGAAAGGTTCAGAGACGTGCTCCTGCCTAGTGGATAACTGAGAGTCTGGAACTAACTCTAAAGGAAGAGAAGAAGGGAGTGATTACATGACTTTTTGCAAGTGTGAGTGTTTATGCTACCAGCGAGGACAAGGCGAAAGGCACAGTGGAAAGATTATTGGAAAAGTGCTTTTGGATTGAAGAAGTCCTGCACATTGTAACCGAAGGATCACTATTAGCTTCAAGCATAGTGGTAAGAAAACCAGAGATTTACCGGACCTTAGGTCGCGGCAAACAGCCCCAAATAGTCAGTACGTAACTGGGGTCAGGGGGAGTGAAGACTTTGAGCCTGATCAGCAAGATAGGAATTCAGCTCTCTCACAGGAAGGCTCCTACCACAAAACTGACTGGGTGGTACAGCTATGGAATAGCTGGAGTTATTGAGGGAACTACGCTTCAGGCTGGTTGTACTCATCGTGTTGAAAGTAAAGGAGGCCCCTAACTTGTCCAGCTGCTGTCTCAAAATACACTCTCCTTGGATCAGCCTCCCTGGGACCTGCCTGAACATCTTACAAGTAAAGGTATGGAAAGACGCTGACCGTGTGAGACTGAGTTATTAATTGCATGCCTGCACAATCCCTACCTAACTACCGACCTGAGGGACCAGTCCCACCTGTAGGGGACCCGACATCTAGCTGCCTCACCATCCCCTCAGAGATCTACAGCAGCGCTGGTACAAATTACCAGAAGACTACAGGTGGCGTCACGAACTGTATATAAATCTATCCCCTGTAAATATTCCCCCAACATACGCCAGACCGCCAGGGCCACAGACCGAGCCACCGCTACCTGTGACAAATCCCCATATACTTCTACGGCTCGGCTCTGAGTACCCCATTGCCCTGGTAATCCACAATTGTGGTAGCGGGTCGATATAACTTGGCGTCACGAACAGGATGCGAAACTCGCAAAATTGCGAGCCCTGTGTGCCTATGGAATTGTTTTTGTGAAAAAGGACTGTTTGCACTT
>JARQOD010008860.1:0-33825 GCA_033576555.1 Oophaga sylvatica
GTGGCTGAACTAAACTGAGAGGGCAAAAGCCCCCGGAGGGGACCCTGAAGGCCCCCACAGAAGTGCAGGACAAAATGCAAAAATATAGCACAAAAACAAAAAAAAGAAAATGTCTTATCTGTTAGCAGGAGATGCAGACACGACACAGCAGGCTACAAGGGAAACAGGAATGAAGGATTCAGACCAGAACAATTGATCACCGGCAACCCTGATGGGAAGGTGACTCCCTTATATAAGACCAGTCAGTAACACCTGATTCCCAGTCCTCACAATCTTCACTGGACAGACCAGCACCGCTTGTAACCACCAGAGGAAGCCTCTGCTCAGAACTCATCTCAAACCCATTCACAACACAACCCCCTGCTCAAAGCAGGATTCTCTAAATCATCCCAGACAGATGTCTGTCCAGCCTCTGTTTGAAGACTTCCATTGAAGGAGAACTTACCACCTCTCGTGGCAGCCTGTTCCACTCCTTGATCACCCTAACTGTCAAAAAGTTTTTTCTAATATCTAATCTGTGTCTCCTCCCATTCAGTTTCATCCCATTGCTTCTAGTCTTTCCTTGTGCAAATGAGAATAAAGATGATCCTTCTACAATGTGATAGCCCTTGAGATATTTGTAGACAGCTATTAAGTCTCCTCTCAGTCTTCTTTTTTGCAAGCTAAACATTCCCAAATCCTGCAACCGTTCCTCATAGGACATGGTTTGCAGACCGGTCACCATTCTGGTTGCTCTTCTCTGAACTTGCTCCAATTTGTTGATGTCTTTTTTAAAATGTGGTGCCCAAAACTGGACACAGTATTCCAGATGAGGTCTGACCAAAGAGGAGTAGAGGGAAATAGTGACCTCACGTGATCTAGACTGTATGCTTCTGTTGATACATCCTAGAATTGCATTTGCCTTTTTGCTGCTGCATCACACTGTTGACTCATGTTCAGTCTGTGATCAATTAGTATACCCAAGTCTTTTCACATGTGCTGTTACTTAGCCCTATTCCTCCCATTTTGTATATGCTTTTTTTCATTTTTATTGCCCAGATGTAGTACTTTGCATTTTTCCCTGTTAAAAAACATTCTGTTAGTTTCTGCCCACTGCTCCAGTTTATTTATATCTTTTTGAATCCTCTCTCTCTTCTCTAGTATTAGCTACCCCTCCTAGCTTTGTGTCATCAGCAAATTTGATCAGTTTACCCTCAATTCCTTCATCTAAATCATTGATAAAGATGTTGAACAATACAGGGCCCAAAACAGAGCATTGTGGTACCCCACTTGAGACATTCTTCCAACTGGATGTGCAGCCATTTACGACCACTCTTTGAGTCCGATCACTAAGCCAGTTATGAATCCACCTAACAGTTGCCTTGTCCATTCCATACTTAGTCATTTTTTCAATAAGGATTGTGTGAGAAACTTTGTCAAATGCTTTGCTGAATTCAAGATATACTATATCTACAGCATTTCCCTGATCCACCCAGTCAGTAATTCTGTCATAGAAGGAAATTAAGTTAGTCTGACATGACTTATTAGTTACAAACCCATGCTGACTCTGTTTAATCACTTCATTCTTATGCAGGTACTTACATACATGTTCTTTAATAATTTGTTCAAAGATTTTTCCTGGTATAGAAGTCAGACTCACCAGCCTGTAGTTCCCTGGGTCCACCTTCTTCCCCTTTTTGAAGATAGGAACAACATTTGCTCTTCTCCAGTCTTCTGGGACTTCTCCTGTTCTCCAAGAATTTTCAAAGATTATGGACAGTGGTACAAGAATTTCTTCTGCTATTTCTTTCAGTATTCTGGGGTGTAATTCATCTGGACCTGGAGACTTGAATTCATTTAGGTTAGCTAAGTGTTTCCTCACTGTCTTTCTGTTTATAGATATCCTGGATTCTTCTATTCCTTTAATAGGACAGTGAAGATCAGTTGATGTTACATTTCCTTTCTGAGAGAAAACAGATGCAAAATAGGAATTTAAAAGTTCAGCCTTCTCAACATCCTTTCTTACCATTTCATCATTTTCATCCTGTAAAAATCCTACAGCATCTTTGGACTCCACATTAATATAAACCACCCTGAGACTGGCCTCAAAGAGATCTGGAAGAGGCTGGATGAGTGTTACGGCTCAGCAGAGGTAATAGAATGCTTGCTCAAAAGAATTAATAACTTTCCTAAAATATCTAACAAAGAGCTCCAGAAACTTAGAGAATTAAGCGACTTGCTAAAGGAGGTCCAAGTTGCCAAATGTGAGGATGATCTACAAGGACTTGCATACCTTGACACAGCAAGAGGTGTTAACCCTATAGTCCAAAAGTTGTCCTACAATCTACAGGAGAGGTGGATCGCACATGGTTCCACGTACAAATACAAACACAGTGTTCCATTTCCTCCCTTCTCCATTTTTGTAGACTTTGTACACCAACAAGCAAGAATCAGAAACGATCCCAGCTTTGACTTTGCATTGTCATATGCCACACCGTCACCAACTGCACAAGACTTATGTTTCTTCTCCAGGTTCTAATTACAGGTCTGCTGGCTGCTCCCAATCAGAGACAAAGGTGCAGGATCCTGACAAGCAGTGCCCGCTCCATCTGAAGCCTCATCCTCTCCTGAAATGCAGAGCCTTCAGAGGAAAATCTATGCCAGATCGCAGAAGCTTCCTGAAAGAGAACGGTATCTGCTACAAGTGCTGCTCATCCACAACTCATCTCGCCAAGGATTGCAAGGTCAGTGTAAAATGCACAGAATGTGGCCCCACAGATCATAACACTGCCCTACACCCTGGGCCAGCTCCATGGAGTACACAAAACACGCCAGCTGACAGTGAGCATGGCGGGGAGGAAAGGAACATTGATGCAGCCATGCCAGAGATCACTTCAAAATGTACTGAAGTCTGTAAAGGGACAATAGACAGTAGATCCTGTTCAAAAATATGCCTCGTCAGAGTGTACCCAAAGGGTCATAGAGACAAAGCTGTAAGACTGTATGCTATCTTGGATGATCAAAGTAATCGATCCCTGGCTAGATCAACATTCTTTGACCTATTCCACATCAAAGGGCCAAGCACCCCCTACTCACTAAAGACGTGTGCAGGTACTGTGACGACAGCAGGTAGGAAAGCTACTGACTACCAAATTGAGTCCTTAGACGGTCAATTCTGCCTACCACTACCTACTATCATTGAGTGTAATCAGATCCCAGACAACAGATCAGAAATACCTACGCCAGATGTAGCAATCCATCACGCTCACTTAAAACGCATAGCACACCTCATACCGGAACTCGACCAGCAGGCCCAGATAATTCTGCTGTTGGGGAGAGATATCCTGCAGGTGCATAAAGTGAGACGTCACATCAATGGACTCCACAATGCTCCCTATGCCCAAAAGCTAGACCTAGGATGGGTCATAATAGGAGACGTATGCTTGGGACGCATGCACGCCCCATCTTCTGTGACAAGCATGCTGACGAATACATTAGAGAAAGGACGCCCATCTCTGTTTCAACCTTGTAACAATGAATTTCATGTCAGAGAGCTACCACACAGCATCCAACTGCCCAATCACCTAATAGACTTCACTCATGACAGCAGTATAGTGTCGGGAAGCTATGAGGATCAGTTAGGGTGCACAGTCTTCCAGAGAACTAAGCAAGACAACCAAGTGGCAATGTCAGTAGAGGACAAGTTGTTCTTAGAGGTAATGGACAAGGGACTTGTTAAAGATGAGACCAACAGCTGGGTCGCACCTCTTCCCTTCAGAACCCACAGACCATGTCTATCGAACAACAGAAATCAGGCATTAAAGCGTTTCTCCTCTCTCAAACATAATCTGCAAAGGAAGCCAGAGATGAAAGATCACTTTTTCCCCTTCATGTCAAAGATCTTTGAGAATTGTCATGCAGAGCTAGCTCCCACTCTCAAAGACTCTGAAGAATGCTGGTTCCTACCCATGTTTGGAGTATACCACCCTAAGAAACCAGGCCAAATTAGAGTGGTGTTTGACCCCAGTGCTAAGTTTGATGATATCTCCCTGAATGATGTTCTACTGACAGGACAAGACCTCAATAACAAACTGCTGGGAGTACTTATGTGTTTCCGTAAGGATTCCATCGCCTTCATCGCTGACATCCAGCAAATGTTCCATTGTTTCCTTGTGAGAGAGAGAGACAGGAACTTCCTAAGATTCTTCTAGTACAGAGACAATGATCCTGCTAAAGAAGTCACAGAGTATCGCATGAGAGTGCACATCTTTGGCAATAGTCCTTCACCTGCCGTCGCCATCTATGGACTCAAAAGGTCGGCTCAAGAAGGAGAAACAGAATATGGATCAGATGTCAAACAATTCATAGAAAAAGACTTTTATGTTGACGATTGTCTAAAAGCCATGCCTTCAAATGAGACTGCCATCAGTCTTCTCAGGAGATCCTAAGAGATGCTTGCTTGCTCGAACCTCAGACTTCACAAAATAGCCTCAAACAGCCAAAAACTCATGGAAGCATTCCCTTCACAAGACTTATGTAACAGTCTCAGAGACTTGGACTTGGGGTCAGAACCCGCACCAATGCAACGCAGCCTCGGGCTTCTCTGGAATCTACAGTCAGACACTTTCACCTTCCAGGTCAGCCAAGAAGAAAAGCCTTTCACACGTAGATGTGTCCTGTCCACCATCAACAGTCTGTACGATCCCTTGGGTTTCGCAGCTCCTGTCACTATACAAGGCAAGGCCTTACTAAGGGACTTAACCAAGGAAACATCCGACTGGGATGCACCTCTGCCACCTGATAAGAGAATACAGTGGGAAGGATGGAAGAACTCTTTAGCAGCCCTCTCCAACCTGAATGTGCCTAGACCATACAGCCCTGTGCCGTCTACAGAAATACAAAGCCAAAAACTGTACGTGTTTGCAGATGCTTCTGTCAAAGCAATTGCCGCTGTCGCCTATCTCAAAACTGTAGACTCCAAATGTCAGAGCCACATTGGATTCGTTATGGGGAAAGCCAAACTTGCTCCACAGTCAGAGCACACTATACCTAGGTTAGAGCTTTGTGCTGCAGTCTTAGCCGTTGAATTGGCAGAGTTCGTCGCATCAGAGATGGATATCGACTTGACACAGGCCAAGTTCTACTCAGTCAGCAAAGTAGTCCTTGGATATATCCACAATAAAACTAGCCGATTCTATGTTTATGTCAACCACAGAGTGCTACGAATTAGGAGATCAGTTCATCCAAAATAGTGGCATTACATACCCACGGACCAAAATCCTGCAGATCACGCAACCAGAGCAGTTGATGCAAGTCGACTAGGAAGCACAACATGGCTCTCCGGACCAAAATTATTGTTTACTGAAGAACATCTCCCAGACACCTTTGAACTAGTGAGAGAGGACTCAGATGCTGAAATCCACCCTCAGGTGTCTACACTTCATACAACGACCTCTGCTATCCAGCTTGGATCTCACAGATTCGTCAAATTTTCAAGTTGGAAGTCACTTATTAGAGCTATTACCTGCCTGACTCATATAGCTCACTCATTCACCACCACCAGACCTTGTGACACTGAAAAATGTAAAGGTTGGCATCTTTGTAAAAATACCTATGTTACCTCAGACTTGGAATTCTCCAGAAACCACATCATCTTCACTGTTCAAAGAGAAACCTACCCTGTAGAAATCCAATGTCTCATTAACAAAGCTCCAATACCAGAGAGCAGTGTATTGAGGAAACTCGACCCATTCATAGACCACAATGGCCTGCTGAGAGTGGGAGGCCGACTCAAGGAAGCTAAAATGGAGTTTGAGGAGAAATTCCCTCTTATCCTTCCCGGAAAATGTCATGTTGCCTACTTAATCGTACAACACTATCACAATCTTGTCAAGCACCAAGGAAGACTATTTACAGAAGGAGCCATCAGAACTGCTGGCCTGTGGATTGTCGGTGCAAAGAGACTTGTCAGTAGTGTCATCTACAAATGCATTACTGTTATGAATGTTTTAGAAATGAATTCTGAGCAGAAGCTCCCTCTGGTGGTTACAAACAGTACTGAACCATTCAATGAGGATTGGCAATCAGGAATTACAGACTGGCTGGATATAAGGGAGGTTTCCCCCCATCATGGTTGCCGGTGATCAATTGTTCCTGTCTCAACGTTGTTTCCTGGTTCACTTGGAAGCTTGCTGAGTCTTGCCTCTTCTCCTGCTCTCAGATAAGTTATTTTCTGTTTTTTGCTATTGTGCTTGCCATTTGCATTTTTCTCTGCATTTCTGTGAGGTTGGCCAGGTTCCCCTCCCCGGGGGGCTTGGGCCCCTCTCGGTTCCTCTGGAGCCACTGTTGTTTGTTCATTTGCCTTTTCCAGTTTTTTCAGTGGCTGCGGCTGAGTTTTGTTACACCAGAGAACTAATTTAGGTGGTAGAGGTCGTGTGATCTCAGGTGTTTTTGCAATTAGTAGCGTTGGCTTTTTTTTAGGGTTTTTTGGATTGCAGTAAGTATCCTTCCTATCCGTTTCTGTCTAGGCAGATTGGGCCCCAACGTTTGCTCATACTATTGTCTGTGTCTGTATTTCCTCTTGTCTAACCGTCATTGCATGTTTGGGGGCTTCCTATGTTCTTTGGGGATCTGCTCCGGGGCAGATAGCTTTCCTCTTTCTATCTTTAGGTGTAGTTATCCTCTCAGGCTGTGACGAGGCATCTAGGACCAACGTAGGAACGCTCCACGGCTGCCTTCAGTTGTGGTGGTTAGTCAGGGTACTGCAATCCAGTAGATTCCAACCTCTCTGGTGTATTGCCGTTTTTGCCTGCTCTCCTCAGCTACCAAAAGATAACAGTATCACCGGCCAAACTGAAAATTGTATGGTACTCACAGAAGGGAAAAATAGTGTGGAAACAAAAAAGGTTGTCAGAGTTGTCAGAGATTTTTTTTTTCTTCCTGTTTCTTGCATTTTTTCCCTCTTTTTCTCTGGGTGCTGAGGAGGATATTTTTTTTTTCTCAATGGAGTTTGCACAGTTGTCTGGCCGTGTGGATCTGCTTGCAACTGAGGTTCGGAGTATTGCTACCTTTCTTGCTAGGTTGCCAGTTGTGGAACCCAGGATCCCCATGCCAGATTTGTTTTTGGGGATCAAGCTAAATTTCTGAATTTCAAAAATAACTGTAAGTTGTTTTTTGCCTTAAAACCTAAGTCCTCAGGGAACGCAGCACAGCAGGTTCAAATTGTCATCTCTCTCCTGCGCGGCGATCCTCAGGATTGGGCTTTTTCCCTAACACCTGGGAACCCTGTTTTGAGTAATGTTGATGCATTATTTCTGGCTCTGGGGTTATTGTACGATGATCCTAATGTCACTGATCAAGCTGAAAAAACCTTGTTGGCATTAAATCAGGGGCTTGAGGACGCTGAATTGTACTGTCAGAAATTCCGAAAGTGGGCAGTCCTGACCAAATGGAATGATGATGCTTAGGCAGCCCTTTTTCGGAAGGGTCTGTCAGAGAATGTAAAAGATGTTATGGTGGGTTTCCCTGCTACCTCTGGTCTCAATGATTCTATGTCATTAGCGATTCAAATTGACAGACGTTTGCGTGAGCGTAGAAGTATGTGTGGAATAGTGTTGCCTTGTGAACCAGCTTCTGAATCCATGCAGTGTGATAGAGTGGCTTCTGGGGCACAGCGTCATGAGTTTCGAAAACGCAATGGGTTATGTTTCTACTGTGGTGATGCCTCTCATGCTATTTCAGTCTGCCCTAAGCGGGGAAGACGTTTTGCACGCTCAGTTGTCTTGGGTCGTGTTCAGACTAAATTTCTGTTGACTGTTACCCTGATTTGCGCCCTGTCCACATTTTCTGCTCAAGCTTTTGTTGATTCGGGAGCAGCTATTAACCTGATGGATTTTGATTTTGCTAAACGTTGTGGATTTCCCTTGATGCCCCTACGGAAGTCTATTCCCCTACTGGGGATTGATTCTACCCCTTTGGTGGAGAATAAACCTCAGTTCTCTACTCAGGTGATAATGAGGGTTGAACCTGATCATCAAGAGTGCTGCAAATTTTTGGTTCTGTATAATCTGCATGATATTATCGTACTGGGTTTCCCTTGGTTACAGTCTCATAATCCTGTTTTGGATTGGAAATCTGTGTCTGTAACCAGTTGGGGCTGCCAATGTATTAATGCCAACACTCCTGTTTTTTCTGCCTCTCCCCAGGCTCAAGATGTTCCTGACTTTTTGACTGATTTTTCTTATGTGTTTAGCGAAAGTAAATCTGCATCTTTGCCCCCCCATAGGAGCTATGACTGCGCTATTGAATTAGTGCCTGGTGGTAAATTCCCTAAAGGTCGCCTTTTTAACTTGTCTGTACCTGAACATGATGCTATGCGGTCTTATATCAAGGAGTCATTGGAGAAGGGTCATATCAGACCATCCTCTTCACCCTTGGGTGCCGGTTTTTTCTTTGTGGCCAAAAAGGATGGTTCATTAAGGCCGTGTATTGATTATCGTATCTTGAACAATATCACTGTGAAATATCAATATCCGTTACCCTTGATTTCTGACCTGTTTTCCAGGGTGAAAAGTGCTACTTGGTTTAACAAGCTTGACCTCAGGGGGGCGTATAACCTTATTCGCATTAAGCACGGGGATGAATGGAAGACGGCGTTTAATACGCCAGAGGGGCATTTTGAGTACCTAGTGATGCCCTTTGGGCTCACTAATGCTCCTTCCGTCTTCCAGTCTTTCATGAATGACATTTTCAGGGATTTTGTGGATAAATTTCTGATTGTTTATTTGGATGATATCTTGATTTTTTCCAATGACTGGACTCTCATGTGAAACATGTTTGGACTGTGTTCCAGATTTTGAGAGAGATTATGCTCTGTATGTGAAGGGATCAAAGTGTCTTTTTGGCGTACAGAGGATCTCATTTATGGGATTCATTTTGTCTCCATCTGTTATTGAAATGGACCCGGTCAAGGTTCAGGCCATCTGTGATTGGGTCCAACCTACTTCATTAAAGGCTCTTCAGAGATTCTTGGGTTTTGCCAATTTTTATCGTAAATTTATTGGTAATTTCTCTGTTATTGTTAAACCATTGACTAATTTGACCAAAAAGGGTTCTGATGTGGTGAATTGGCCTCCTGAGGCAGTCTCTGCGTTTCAGGAACTTAAACTGAGATTCACTTCTACTCCTGTTCTACGGCAGCCTGATGTTTCTCTGCCATTTCAGGTGGAGGTTGATGCCTCTGAAATTGGGGCAGGTGCCGTTTTGGTCCCAAAGAGATCCTGAGACCTCTAAAAGTAACCCTTGTGCTTTTTTCTCGAAAATTTTCTCCAACTGAACGTAATTATGACGTGGGTAATCGGGAGTTATTGGCCATGAAGTGGGCTTTTGAAGAGTGGAGACATTGGCTGGAGGGAGCCAAACATCAGGTGGTAGTCCTCACGGACCATAAGAATCTGATTTATCTGGAATCAGCCAAGCGACTTAATCCTAGACAGGCCAGGTGGGCCTTGTTTTTCACACGTTTTAATTTTGTGGTTTCCTTTCTTCCTGGCACTAAGAATGTTAAGGCGGATGCCCTCTCGAGGAGTTTCCTTGCGGACTCTCCTGAGTTATCTGATCCTGCTGTTATTTTGAAAGAGGGTGTAGTTCTTTCTGCCATCTCGTCCAATTTGAGACTGGCTCTGGAAGGGTGTCAAGAGGATAAACCCGAGCGCTGCCCTGTTGGGAAATTGTTTGTCCCTGACCAGTGGAAGAAGAGTGTGATGTCTGAGATTCATTGTTCCGCGTTGGACGGTCATCCCGGAATTTTTGGTACCAGATACTTGGTGAGTCTGTCCTTTTGGTGGCCTACTTTGTCTCGTGACGTCAGGGAGTTTGTACAGTCCTGTAGGACTTGCTCTCGCTCCAAGCCTTGCTCTTGCTCTAGTGGTTTTTTTATGCCATTGCCTGTGCCCAAGAGACCATGGACCCATATCTCTATGATTTTATTTCCGACCTCCCTGTTTCTCAGAGAATGACCTTTATCTGGGTGATTTGTGATAGGTTTTCCAAGATGATACATCTTGTGCCATTACCTAAGTTGCCTTCCTCCTCCGAATTGGTGCCTTTGTTCCGTCAGCACGTGGTTCGGTTACACGGCATTCCTGAGAACATTGTGTTTGACAGAGTTTCCAGATTTTGGAGGACTTTTTGTTCTAAACTTGATGTTCAATTGTCCTTCTCCTCTGCTTTTCATCCTCAGACCAATGGACAAACTGAGAGAACAAACCAGACATTGGAGACTTATTTGAGATGCTTTGTGTCTGCTGATCAAGATGACTGGGTCTCTTTTTTGCCTTTGGCTGAGTTTGCTCTTAATAATAGGGCAAGCTCTGCCACTTTGATGTCTCCATTTTTCTGCAATTTTGGGTTTCACCCTCGATTTTCTTTGGGACAGACGGAGGCTTCTGTCTGTCCGGTGTTGACTCTGTTGTGGAGCGTATGCAGCAGATTTGGGACCAGGTAGTGGAGAGGTTGTCCCTCTCTCAGGAGAAGGCCCAGCGGTTTGCCAACCGGCATAGGACTGATGGTCCTCGGTTTAAAGTGGGGGACTTGGTCTGGTTGTCCTCAAGAAATATCCCTATGAGAGTTGCATCTCCTAAGTTTAAGCCTAGGTTCAATGGACCTTATAAGATCATGGAGATTGTTAATCCTGTTTCCTTTCGTTTAGTTCTTCCAGGGACATTTAAGATCCATAACGTGTTCCACAAGTCCTTATTGAAGAGGTTTGTCAAGCCAGTGGTTCCTATGGCT
The DNA here is from genome assembly GCA_033576555.1 of Oophaga sylvatica. Taxonomy (NCBI): domain Eukaryota; kingdom Metazoa; phylum Chordata; class Amphibia; order Anura; family Dendrobatidae; genus Oophaga; species Oophaga sylvatica. Next base: position 10,771 of record JARQOD010008860.1, read on the forward strand.
GCGCCTCCTGACCCTGTTTTGGTGGAGGGCAATCTGGAGTATGTGGTTGAGAAAATATTGGATTCTCGTTTTTCTAGACGGAAACTCCAGTATTTGGTTAAGTGGAGAGGTTATGGTCAGGAGGACAATTCTTGGGTGTTTGTTTGCTTCGGACATCCATGCTAGGAGACTGATCCATGCGTATCACAGAGCTCATCCTGACCGACCTGGTTGCACAAATGAGGGTTCGGTGACCCCTCCTCCAGGGGGGGGTTACTGTTATGAATGTTTTAGAAATGAATTCTGAGCAGAAGCTCCTCTGGTGGTTACAAACAGTACTGAACCATTCAATGAGGATTGGCATTCAGGAATTACAGACTGGCTGGATATAAGGGAGGTTTCCCCCCATCATGGTTGCCGGTGATCAATTGTTCCTGTCTCAACGTTGTTTCCTGGTTCACTTGGAAGCTTGCTGAGTCTTGCCTCTTCTCCTGCTCAGTAGATTCCAACCTCTCTGGTGTATTGCCGTTTTTGCCTGCTCTCCTCAGCTACCAAAACATAACACATTACCTGCCGTAAGCTTCGTGGTTCGACTCAAACCCAAAAGATGGCTGACCTACCTGCGGATAGACTCAGCCCAGACCCTCCCTTTACCATGTTGGTCTCGATGTGTTTGGGCCTTGGTCAGTCGTCACACACCATACTAGAGGTGGACAAGCCAATAGTAAACGTTGGGATGTCATGTTTACCTGCATGTCAATTAGAGCTGTCCACATAGAACTCATTGAGTCCCTTGACACTTCAAGCTTCATCAATGCTTTAAGACGTTTTATTGCTATCTGTGGTCCTATCAAGCACATACGTTCAGATAGAGGTACTAATTTCGTTGGTGCAGCAAAGAATTAGGAATGCCTTCAAATCTAGACCATAAGACTCTCGAGAGGTTCCTCAGTGACCAAAGGTGCACATGGTCATTCAACCCACCTCACTCTTCACACATGGGTGGATCATGGGAACGAATGATTGGTCTTGTACGGAGAATTCTTTACTCCACTCTCCTTCAGGAAGGAGCAGCGAGGCTTACCCACGAAAGCCTGATCACCTTCATGGCAGAAGCCGCAGCCATAATCAATGCAAGACCCTTGGTTCCAGTCTCAAATGACCTGAGGAGCCCTTGTTATTGACTCCAGCTATTCTCCTTACCCAGAAAACAGGGCTATCCAGTGCCCCTCCAGGAGGATTTGATACCAAGGACCTCTACAAGCGCCAATGGAGACAGGTATAAAGCCTTGCAAATACCTTCTGGGACAGGTGGCGCAAACAGTATTTGTCCACCCTCAGCCACGGGTGAAGTGGCAATCCACTAGGCCTAATCTGAGCATTGGTGACCTTGTTCTTGTGAAAGACTGCCAAGTTCACCGCAATCAGTGGCCACTTGGTCTAGTGACTGCAACATTCCCGAGTAAGGATGGCAAAGTCCGCAAAGTTGAACTGAGGATGGCCAAAGGGAATGAACCTTAGACATTCTCCAGACCAGTATCCAAATTGGTCCTATTGTTGCCTTCGGAAGAAAAAGACTGTGACATCCATTGATGCCAGACGGGGAGTGTTCTGTGTCCAGCATCCAATCGTTTCTGACTTATTTGATTTTTACTGTTTTACATAGGAGTGTGATAATCTAGTGTTTGGCTCCCTCTAGTGACCAGTCTCATATCTGCAGTTATAATGTTTTCTTTCATTTTCAGCTAGATCTTTTTCTTTCCTTTGCAATGCATCATGGTAGCTTAGCAATGCATGACGGTAGCGTAGCAATGTATGCTGGGAGCTTTCCCTCCATTTCCCTCCATTTTCCTTCAGCCTGCATCCAGGAAGCAGCTCATCTTTTCCTCTCCTCTTGTGATAGCATCGCCGGTATGTACCTATGTCTCTCTAGTTAATTCCTGTCCTATATTAGCCCTGTCTAATCAGTCCTGGCCCTGGTTAGGTATTAGTCTGCAAATGTTTATTCATACTGTATTATGTATATGTATTTTCATTATACCCCTGTACTGATTGTATGTATATATGTTTGTATTATAGTTTCACCGCGCTTATCAATATATCAAGTTCAATAAAAGCACAGATTCAATCACAATCTCCTTATTGGACCCCGGTATATAAAGGTTTAGCTGTCTGTATAACTGCAATGATGTCTGCCTCATTCAGTGAGGACAGAACACACAGTATCATTTATATATTGTATGTAGAGCAGTATCACCTATAATGTATATACAGCAGTAGCAGTATCACCTATATATTGTATATAGAGCAGTCTGTATACAATATGTAGGTGATACTGCTGCTGATTTATATAATTGCAGTATCACCTGTATATTGTATATATAACCGTTGCAGTATCACCTATGTGAGGTATGCAGACTGCTCTATACATTATGTAGGTCATGCTGCTACTTCTCTCTATATATTATATAGGTGATACTGCACAGTATTTCCTATATATTGTATATACAGGAGTATCACCTATATATTGTATATACAGCATTCTGTACACATTATATAGGTGATACTGTAATTATACACAGCAGCTGCTGTAATATAGATAGACTGCTGTGTATAATTGCAGTGTCACCTACATGACATATATACAACAGTCACAGTATCACCTATATAATGTATATGCAGTAGTCTCAATGTGATATATATTCAGCACATGCGGTGTCTCCTATCACATTTAGACTTCTGTATATACATTACATAGGTGATACTGAAACTGCTGTGTATAGTCGCAGTACCACTTATATAATGTATATAGATTGGTGTCCCGTATCTACATTGTATAGGTGATACTGTGACTGCTGTATATATGTTATACAAGCAAACGAAAGATGGCCTAGCTATTGGTGGCACTTCCACAATTAAACATAAACCTACAAACATACGAAAGCAAATGCCAAATATTTTTATTTTAAATAGATAAATCTTTATGGAACAAAATATTACATAAAATGTAAAATTTCAATGGGAAACACAAGTTACAAAACGGATCTGCAAACATAGGGGTAGCTATACCTAAAGTATCTGGTATGTTAGGTATCACCTTTTAGAAGTAGTTAAAATTCATTGTATATACAGGATGAAAAGGTGGCAAAAAATGAGCAACAAAGTACTTCCCTTATGTGAATTTAACTCATATTCACTAGATCAAGAAAAGGGGCTAGACTCTCTCAGGACATACGTATATTTGCACGGTTAGTGCTTGTGAAAGTCAACGTACAAAAACCAAGTACAAGAAAAAAAGAGATTTTCTGATAGTAGTGAGTCCAAGTATAATTAGACCAATTTAATTATTTAGGCCGGATTACATTTTTAGGGCCTAAGAGCAGTCATTGGAAGTCCAAAGATTGCTATATGTTGAACAGCAGTTAGTATATATCCAAATGGACACGAATTGAGTGCAATAATGCCGAGGTCTAATTTAGAGAGGACACTAGTGTGAAATTCAACACCGGGAAATAAAAATGGGTATTCAACAAGACATATTTGATATCACGGTTAGTGCTCATAAATTGACGTATGGAGCAACCTACTCCTCACTGAAAGTAATGCACACCAGACCTTATACATCCAGTAGGTAAAGTATACTAGAAGGCACACTTTACAATGCTCAAAGATTCCAAGTGAAGTTAATGGCAGTAAATAGTATCTGGGTGGAGTCCCATAGTATCATGAGTATGCATAGTGCTAAGGTGCATGGTGCCACTATAAGTGCTAGCCGGTTACGTAGATGGTAAGGGAGAGAGGAAAGCTCTTAGAAACAAAAAGTATACATGACCTGGTTGCAGAGTAGCGCCTTGACGCGTTTCACGTTAATTTCTTCCTTTGGGGGTCAGTGGTCGTGACCATGCACCTTAGCACTCTGTATACTCTTGATATGTATACTCACGCCCCTGGAAGAAGCTGGATGCGAAACGTGCGTCGGGGTGAGGAGGGACGCTGTGGTCTTCATTTGGCAGCCGCTGTCTTCAGGACATCATTTCTGGTAACATGCAGCATTTACCTTTTATGTGATTATGTAGATGGTTAGCCTATATCCATTTGGATAATGTATGTAGGACACTTGTGTATAGGCAGCTATCTGCTGTACCATATAAATTTTGGCTGTATGTACTTAAATATATGTTTAGTTACTTGTCTTCTGCAGTTTAACTCTAGCTTCTTGATTCATGTATTTGATATATGTCTGTCTTTGACATGAGCCTTAGTTGTGCATCATATAGATCACCACTTTGTGTCCTTCCTGGTTAGGGCGCTCTTGTATCTTATTTTTAAGTTGGTGTTTTATATTTGGAATATCTAATAAAGCAATGCAATTTTTATTTAATCGTCCTCTGGATCTCTTCATTCGACAATTTGTTATGCAAGTCCGAATAGTGTATTTATGTGATTTGAAGTGCCAGTCTTTAGTACTTTTTGAACATTTATGGATTTATTTGTGTAGAATTGCAGTATCGCCTATATAATGTATACAGAATGCTGTATATACAATATATAGGAAGTACTGTGCAGTATCACCTACATAATATATATTGTGAGACAGTGAAGGAATATGTGGTGAATGAGGTGTATATTTCACCTAAGTACCTTGCTGACTGGTATGAGCGAAATATGTGGCTTTGTAAACCTGGTGGTAAAGAAAGGTCACTACACCTGCCATTCAGTACACGCTTGCAGCTCAGACCTGAATCCACTCAGGTGTTGATTAGGAAGCCAGAAGTAGGTGCTTGGGAGCACAGTCAGAGAGCTCATTCAGTCTGGACAAGGGGTCCAGGCACAGAAGGTGTCTCCAAGAGTGTGGGAGCTGTCTTTAGCCCGGACACAGGGAGGTGTCCCGGCACAAGGAAGCAGTCTCCAGAGGAGTGTGAGCTATCTCAGTCTGGGTGCAGGAAGTACCCCGGACACAGGAGTAGTCGCAGTGAGAATCCGTGCGAATAGCGACTGAATAGGAGGTGACCTCTCTCAAGTCTGGACATTGGAGTTGCCTTCAGACATAAAGAGGAGTGTCTGTGAAACTCCATACTGGTAACATATATCATATGTGTTGTTTTGGGCACAGACTGGTAGAGTCTGGGTCCCGGATAGAGAGGGCCATCTATCTAAGTGTAATTAGAGGCTAGACAAGCCCAGGTTTTCTGTTTATGATTTGTTTTTATCTGTGTGCTGTGGACTTTAATAAAACTGGTTGCGGCCAGTTTTCACCAAACTGCTGTCTGAATGAACTGTTTCCGTGCCATTCTGTCTACCCAGACAGCGATCCTAGAGCTAAACCCCCCGGAAAGGCTACAATTGGCGGAGAATGCTGGGGCAGCGCAGTGCCTGATACAGTTAGTGCTGGAGTGTGCATGCAGCACAGTGGCGAGAGACAGCATTAAAGGTGAAGTCTATTGAAATAGCAACAGAAAAAAAAAAAAAAGTGTGTGTCAGCAGAAACGTCTGTTTGGAGCAGTCTTGGAGAGACAGTGGCCCTGATAGGGTCTGCAGAGAGAAAATGTATGCACAGCAAAGCTGAACTTGTTGTGAAAATGACTGTGGAATGTGCAGCAGCAAAAGAAAAGTTTGTGGAGCAGTCTTAAAGAGACAGTAGCCCTAATAGACTTTGCAAAGGAAAAAAAAAAAAAAAAAAAAAGTGGTTGCACAGCAAGGCTGAATTTTCTGTGGAAAAAAAGCTGTGTAGTGTGTATGTCTTGAGTGAAGACTGCCGTTGTTAAGACAGAGAAGTCTGACAGCATGGATGACAGCATGGAGGCGCTGTTTGAACAAATGGCACAAGTTAATGTGCAACATAAAACTGCCGTGGTTGAGACAGATAAGTCCGGCAGTATGGAGGAACTCGTTGAGTACCTGGTGCAGGCCCAGCGAAGCATGGAGCAGCAGCGCCTGCAGCACCAGCAGCACATGCAGCAGGCCCAGCAGCAATTCCTGCAGCAGCAGCAGGAGAATAACCGGTTATTTGTTGAGCAGATGACAGCACCAAAAAAGGATTTCGGTGCCGCGTCCCGAAGTAATGTTGTGAAGGCACCGGCGTTGTCCGCTATAAAGAAGGCGGTAAGACGGTCCTTGAGAAAAATGACACCTCGTGATGATGTGGAGGTATATCTTACTAGGTTTGAGAGTCTGGCAGAGAAGGAGAATCTGCCACTATCTGAATGGGCCATGGCGGTCGTACCCTATCTGATTGGGGAACCCCAAAAAGTCTGGGCTGACCTGAGCAAGCAGGACAGCGAAGACTATGCCAAGTTGAAAGCGGCGATTCTTACCCGGCTGGGTGTTACGGTTGCAGCCCGTGCCAGGAGAGTCCATGACTGGAGATACAGTTGGGAGTCTGCAGTCAGCAGGCCTGATTATGGAGTTGAAAAGGTGATAGTGGACCGCTACACCCAAGCACGTCCTCCTGAGGTACAGCCGTCTGAGAGGTCGTCACTTCGGAGTTCCCGGACGCTGAACTCTCGCGGTAAGAGCGTTCCAGCTGTTGGGGACATGGGGTATGCTGATAAGCGGGTTCAGGCCCGAGGGGACATGTGGGTGGGAGAGTGTGATGGACAGTGTTGGAGCTGGCGTGAAATTGCAGCCAACTGTCCAATAGAGGGGGAGCCTATGTGTTGTGATGTTGGCAGATCCCTCTCTCCCTGCGCAGAGCCTGTGTGTGTGTCCACCTCAGCCGAAGAGACTGGACCACAGGGGTCCCCGGTGGTTGTAAGTGACTGCCCAGCACAGGCCCTCTTGGACTCAGAGAGTCCAGTGACTTCCGTATGTGACAGCCTGAGTGATAGGGACTTCATCCCTGATAAGCACCTGAGTGTGGTGTACATCCATGAAGACACCAAAGTCTACCCAGAGACTGCCGTGGACTTGGTCCCCAAACTCGGGGAGGTTTCATATGAAGTGGGGGTAGTGAAGACCCTGGTGCACCCCGTTATATTGGGTAATGACTTTCCCCGGTCTAAGGATCTCTGGGGGAAAAATGTTTCTGATGGACAGTGTGATGAAGCTCCTACTGAGGGTGCGCAGTCCCGAGGGGCGGAACACAATGCTAGTGGGCCGTTAAACTTATGTGATAATGATGATGACCATGATAATATTGATAATGATAATGATGATCATGATGAGGATGCTGATATTGATAATGATGATAATGCTAATCATAATAGTGATGATACTGATGATGACCGTGATAAAGATGACATTTCTTTGCAGGTGATGTTGGGAGACGAGGATGGTGGTTCTCGGGAACCGAGTGTCCCTGACTTGCCTGTGTCCTGTGACGGTTTTGAGAGTGAGCAGTGGCGAGACCCCTCTCTTAAAACAGCACAGGAAAATATGATTGTTCTAAATGAGGTTTCCCAGGAGCCTGACTCTGAGGAGAGGTTCTCTCATGTTGCCATAAACACTGAAGTCCAGGGAGAGGTTGTGAGTCAGCTCCTAGTGCCTGAACTATATAGAAGTATAGTGCTGGGGTTGTCACATAGTCACATACTTGAGGGACCAGATGGTGAAGTTAATGTTGTGGATGACATGTTAACTAAGGTTCCAGATCAAGATGTGAATGAAAATGAATTGTATAACCCTGACAGTGAGCAGGATATGAATGAAAATGAATTGTATAACCCTGACAGTGAGCAGGATGTGAATGAAAATGAAGTGTATAGCCCTGACAGTGAGCCAGATGTGGCTGAGAAAAAGGGGTCAGATAGTGATAGTGAATTATCTGATGACAATAAAGCAACCAGTGCAAGTGAGGAAGGCATGGTAGCAGAGGAGATTGAGAGTCCTGAGAGGAAGGCTGAGGCTGACCTTGCAGTCGGACGGAGGATGGCATCTGAAGATGTTGTACCGTTGGCCGGTTCCCTGGCGAAGACTAAGGTGAAAGACAGGACTCTGAAACTGAACACAGCACAAGTGGATGCTGTTGAAAATGAGAAGTTATCAATGTATGGTGTGGATCTGCATCAGGCCAAGGACTCGGAAGGTGATGCTGCAGAGGTGGAGAAAGCCATGGAAGTGGTGGACACCAGGCCAGGTGCCTCACCAGAGGCTGATGTCTCAAGTGAAGCTGTGAGGAACAAGACTGAAGATGTGGGGAATGACTCTGTCCCGGAATATGTTTCTGCTGGAGACAGCGGCGTGGACGGTGTACTGTCCGGATCCGTGGCTGCGACTCGCGAAGCTCGGGCCGGAAGTTCGGCGCCCGGTGCGCCATCGGAGTTCCCGAGCGACCCAAAGGATCTGGATAAATCCCAAGATGAGATTTTGAGACCTCGGGTTGGCCTTGGTGAGCTCAGGCGCATTTTCATGGAGTCTACACTTGAACCACGTCCCAGGGAGTGGGAGGGGCGATGTGTCGCTCCGTTGCCGCTGCAGATACACGGGAGCTCAGATGGGATGCAGAACGTGGTGGAAAAGAAGACTGATGGTAGGGCTTCTGAGCATGTCCTACCAGAAGAGCCTGAAGAAAGGGCCGAAGACGTAAAGGACGTCCAACAACTACAGGAGAAGATGCGTAGCCATGAGGATCTCCTGGAGAAAGAAGTAAGAGCTCTGAGTCTTATGCAAAGTGAGCCTGTACCAGAAGAGGATAAATTATGTGTACCGACCAAGAAAAACGATCAGCTCCCTCTACAGTGCCAATCGTTTGAACAGTGTGGCTCGGAATGGTCAGAGACCATGACAGAGGCGCTTGGGTTCTGTGAGGTAGAATTTATGAATCAACTGATATTTAAGAAAGTAGATGTGCTAAAGAAAGTTCAGGGGGAATTAGAGAAAACCCCTATACCTCCTGTGACAGTTGGTGACACAGGGTCAGTGCCCCAAAAACAGGAGGTACGAAAGTTTCTGAGGAAGAATCAGCAGAGCTGTTCTGACGTGCCTGGTCGTACTTATCTGGTGAGCCACTATACCGAGACTGAGGCTGGCACTAAAGTCAAGATGAAACCGTACAGGATACCCGAGGCCCGCAGAGAGTATAGGCCTGGGAGGTACAGGGTAGTGCGGATGCTTCAGATGAAGAGAAAACTGATGTTGGCTATGACAGTGGTGAGGATGAAGCTGATGAGGGCCATGACTGGTCCAGAGTTCACTGTCTCTGTTGGATTGTTGACCAGCCCTCCGGTCTGGATGACCAGCCCTCCGGTCTGGAGAAGAGGGAGGGGATATGTGAGACAGTGAAGGAATATGTGGTGAATGAGGTGTATATTTCACCTAAGTACCTTGCTGACTGGTATGAGCGAAATATGTGGCTTTGTAAACCTGGTGGTAAAGAAAGGTCACTACACCTGCCATTCAGTACACGCTTGCAGCTCAGACCTGAATCCACTCAGGTGTTGATTAGGAAGCCAGAAGTAGGTGCTTGGGAGCACAGTCAGAGAGCTCATTCAGTCTGGACAAGGGGTCCAGGCACAGAAGGTGTCTCCAAGAGTGTGGGAGCTGTCTTTAGCCCGGACACAGGGAGGTGTCCCGGCACAAGGAAGCAGTCTCTAAGAGTGTGAGCTATCTCAGTCTGGGTGCAGGAAGTACCCCGGACACAGGAGTAGTCGCAGTGAGAATCCGTGCGAATAGCGACTGAATAGGAGGTGACCTCTCTCAAGTCTGGACATTGGAGTTGCCTTCAGACATAAAGAGGAGTGTCTGTGAAACTCCATACTGGTAACATATATCATATGTGTTGTTTTGGGCACAGACTGGTAGAGTCTGGGTCCCGGATAGAGAGGGCCATCTATCTAAGTGTAATTAGAGGCTAGACAAGCCCAGGTTTTCTGTTTATGATTTGTTTTTATCTGTGTGCTGTGGACTTTAATAAAACTGGTTGCGGCCAGTTTTCACCAAACTGCTGTCTGAATGAACTGTTTCCGTGCCATTCTGTCTACCCAGACAGCGATCCTAGAGCTAAACCCCCCGGAAAGGCTACAATATATAGAGACAGGGCTGCCACTGGGAATTTCGGGGCCCCATACTGGCAAAATTTTCGGGGCCCCTTGAGACTCCGCCCAGGCTCCACCCCAGCCCCGCCTCCACCCCTCGAACTGTCCACAGTCCCACCGCTCTCTCTTGGAAAAACTCTACTTCTTACCAATCACACATTAACAGTTCCCATCACCAGATCACACATATAGCCAGCAGCTCTTGTTTTGGCCAAAAGATTTTTTTAAGCCACCACCATAACACGGTATACTGTAACCTACAGTATTAAATATTTATTAATATCCAGTACAATTTAGGCATATTTTTATTTAATTTTCAATTTTTAAAATGACCAATAATATCACATACAAGGAACAAATGCCACCACACCATGTCCAGACCACATACTACCACCACAGTGACGGAATAATATCAAATACAAGGAACAAATACAGCTACACTATGTCTATGCCACATATTACCACCACATAGTGACCTATAATACCACATACAAGTGTAACACCTGCACATGGAACTGTCAGAGCAGCTACTGGTATACTGGGATTTACAGACACTAAGAAGAGTTTTGCAGCTGCTGTTAAACAGGGACCTTCAGACATTAATGGTTTTTTCCCTGAGCTGCGGGGGACTACAATTCCCATGGACCCTTGTTTCAGTCAGATGACACAGCTTGGAGGGATAGGAGGGAGGAGGAACTTGGGGGAGGGAGCTGGAGAGGAAGTAAAAGAAAGTGAGAGAGCTGATGGTTCATGTAAAAGATGGAGCGCTGTGGACTTGTATTCCTCTAAAGAGCGGAGCGTTCCCGTCCCCTCTGATATACCTGCGAATCTGGAAAGAGCGCAGCCCGGTCATCAGGTGAAGCAAGCAACATTAAGGACTCGGAGAGTTCTACCGGCACTCCCACCGTATAAAGGCCTGAATCCTGCCGCCCCAGTTGGGGTCCAGGGAAAACTACCACCGGTGGAGACGCACCGTGAGTGCCCCTTTTCGAGACTTGTGGTTCAACCAGCCCGTTACAGTGAGTACACTACGCCCCCGACTATTTACCTTCGTGAGCATCTAAGTGCACCAACGGTTATAAATTTGCGCGCCAACATCCGCGGCAACTGGGCCCCAACGTTTGGACTGGGTTAATACAAGAAAAGGGGAACCCTGCTACATTATATTTGCAGGGTTGGGGAAAGAATTAGGTTGTGATGTGTATATGATTTTTATAGAGCACCGTTACCTGTATTGCATGTTGTTTCTTTAAATACACTTCATTTCTGCTGCATATCCATAAACCAGTTAAACAGTTTTACTCCTGTTTTGGGTGAGTGTGTACTGAGCTATAGGCAGGGGTTTCCCGAATCAGTCCCTGGCAGAAGATAACAGTCCTTCTGCAGTCCTAGAGAGAGCTCCAATCAAGATTCGGGTGGAGGCACTGCGCCCTAAAGAGGTGAGACCCCCATAACACCCAGCGTACCGTGGTAGCCCTGAAGGGGTGTTACACAAGGAACAAATACCACAACACCATGACCAGACCACATATTACCACCACATAGTGACCTATAATACCACATACAAGAAACAAATACCTCCACACCATGACCAGACCACATATTACCACCACAGAGACCAAATAACACCACATACAAGGAACAAATACCATCACACCATGACCAGACCACATATTACCACCACAAAGTGACCAAATAATACCACATACAAGGGACAAATACTGCAACACCATGTCCAGACCACATATTACCACCACATAGTGACTGAATACTACAATACTGATCGGTAATAAAAAAAAATACAATACTATCACCATAAGTGCCATTATACACAGGAGATCTGTACTTAGTGTGAAGTGTCTGTGTACAGGTAATACAGTGATCACTGGTGACATTGTAGACAGGACCGCTGTATATAGTATACAGTGTATAGTGTCAGTGTACAGGTAACACTGACTCACCAGTGACGTCTCTAGGTGAAGTCCTTCATCTTTGCTTTTCATCTTTCATCCAGCACAGACCGCCATCACTTCTTCCAGCCAAGGCTTGTCTCTGCAGGAAATTACAGTTAAATCAAAAGTGAAAAAAGGAAGCTTTCACTGCCATAAAAATATTTTTTATTGAAAAGATATTTAAAAAATATATAGTTTAAAAATACATATCATATTATGGGGAACACTTATACAACAGAATATATGACTTGTACAGCCTTCAAAAGGATATATAGTGTGAGACAGTGAAGGAATATGTGGTGAATGAGGTGTATATTTCACCTAAGTACCTTGCTGACTGGTATGAGCGAGATGTGTGGCTTTGTAGACCTGGTGGTAAAGAAAGGTCACTACACCTGCCATTCGGTACACGCTTGCAGCTCAGACCTGAATCCACTCAGGTGTTGATTAGGAAGCCAGAAGTAGGTGCTTGTGAGCACAGTCAGAGAGCTCATTCAGTCTGGACAAGGGGTCCAGGCACAGAAGGTGTCTCCAAGAGTGTGGGAACTGTCTTTAGCCCGGACACAGGGAGGTGTCCTGGCACAAGGAAGCAGTCTCTAAGAGTGTGAGCTATCTCAGTCTGGGTGCAGGAAGTACCCCGGACACAGGAGTAGTCGCAGTGAGAATCCGTGCGAATAGCGACTGAATAGGAGGTGACCTCTCTCAAGTCTGGACATTGGAGTTGCCTTCGGACATAAAGAGGAGTGTCTGTGAAACTCCACACTGGTAACATATGTGATATGTGTTGTTTTGGGCACAGACTGGTAGAGTCTGGGTCCCGGATAGAGAGGGCCATCTATCTAAGTGTAATTTAGAGGCTAGACAAGCCCAGGTTTTCTGTTTATGATTTGTTTTTATCTGTGTGCTGTGGACTTTAATAAAACTGGTTGCGGCCAGTTTTCACCAAACTGCTGTCTGAATGAACTGTTTCCGTGCCATTCTGTCTACCCAGACAGCGATCCTAGAGCTAAACCCCCCGGAAAGGCTACAATAGATATATTACAGGTATGTAGCGAACTGCAGTGAAAAAATATAGCTGTCTAATTTATGGCATTATACCTATACAACAGTACATCAGGCGTATAGCAGTTCACATAACAGATTCAATATCCATTAGCATGCATTAAATCCAATATGGTAGAAAAAATGTCCTTATCTATAATTCAAACCCTCCTATAAAAGTCTTCCATACATATAGGTGCATAGTGCAACCGATTAGACACTTATCTTATAAAGGGTATATATCTAGGGCAAGAAGATATATAAGGCAGATGCTCATTGGTAAATGGTATTGCATGCTTTACTCTACCTTAATGCAGGCTGTGGCACCGAAAATATATAATAGGTACAGAAGGGCTTCAAAACCAAAATCATAGAATCATGCCCTATAGGCAATCCTTTATTGATAAAATACCTCAATGGGTAGCACCCAAAAACAACCGTGATATAAAAAAACAAAGAACAAAGTGTATTCCTAACTTAAAAGCTATGGGGATAGCCTAGAGTCCCTGATGTAGGTCTGGGCTGTCACCTGCCTAACAGCGGAGGTTGGCACCCTAGGGGGAAGCGTTGTGGCGCCCCCGCTCCACGATGGCTGACCCTAGGGTCCCTGTTAGGCCCTTACACCTTAGGGGATACCTCTACCCAGATAGTAGGGAGACCCCTAACATTAATACAGAGACCAGCTAACATTAAAGGTGACCCTAAGTCCCCAAAGTATTAAAAACAGTTCACAACACACGGGGTGGTAGGAAGTATAATGGAGATTGGCACAGATCTGCTGTACAACACTGCTAGTATACAGCAGCCTCCTTTTATGAACAGGAGTTATGATAAAACTGCCTTCTTGTGCCACAGCTTAATGAAAGTGAATGTGAACAGTCTCATACTTGTTCACTCACTAGTCAAGGCTCCTCCAGTGTATGGGAAATCTAAATGTGTGTGCATACCAGACAGTCAAATATAAGCTAAGATGCAATCTATAATTGTCAGCTATTGGACCAAAAGTCTAGTCTGAACTTATAAACACACTGAAAGAATGACTAGAGCATATAATGACTGGAATAAATAAGACGCATCGGCGTCATGAGAAGGTCATTAACACTTAATTTTAGTGTCATGTTAGGGGATAGCAATATTTGAAGATAAATGTATAAGGCAGCAAGATATAATTGATGTATACCTTCCCTAGCAATGCCCGATGTACCGAATAGGAGATAGGTACAGATATAACATTCCTACAGGTATGGTGCTAAATGGGGAATAGGTATATATATTGCCTTCCTGTACGTATAATACTAATCACCCCTCATCATGATGTGGATACACTGAGAAACTCCATTATAAAATGTTATTAATAAGAAATGCGTAACGATACTCATCATTTCTCATGGTCACCCCACCACCATCAATAGTAGCGCCTCAACGCGTTTCGCCCCATGGGCTCATCAGGAGGCCAGATGTACAGATGTCCGGTGTCAAAATGACATGGATTTCCTATACACTGGAGGAGCTTTGACTAGTGAGTGAACAAGTATGAGACTGTTCACATTCACTTTCATTAAGCTGTGGCACAAGAAGGCAGTTTTATCATAACTCCTGTTCATAAAAGGAGGCTGCTGTATACTAGCAGTGTTGTACAGCAGATCTGTGCCAATCTCCATTATACTTCCTACCACCCCGTGTGTTGTGAACTGTTTTTAATACTTTGGGGACTTAGGGTCACTTTTAATGTTAGCTGGTCTCTGTATTAATGTTAGGGGTCTCCCTACTATCTGGGTAGAGGTATCCCCTAAGGTGTAAGGGCCTAACAGGGACCCTAGGGTCAGCCATCGTGGAGCGGGGGCGCCACAACGCTTCCCCCTAGGGTGCCAACCTCCGCTGTTAGGCAGGTGACAGCCCAGACCTACATCAGGGACTCTAGGCTATCCCCATAGCTTTTAAGTTAGGAATACACTTTGTTTTTTGTTTTTTTATATCACGGTTGTTTTTGGGTGCTACCCATTGAGGTATTTTATCAATAAAGGATTGCATGCAGGCTGTGGCACCCCTGACGCGCGTTTCGCCCGTGGCTTCTTCCTGAGGGATGTGCGCACATCCCTCAGGAAGAAGCCACGGGCGAAACGCGTGTCAGGGGTGCCACAGCCTGCATTAAGGTAGAGTAAAGCATGCGATACCATTTACCAATGAGCATCTGCCTTATATATCTTCTTGCCCTAGATATATACCCTTTATAAGATAAGTGTCTAATCGGTTGCACTATGCACCTATATGTATGGAAGACTTTTATAGGAGGGTTTGAATTATAGATAAGGACATTTTTTCTACCATATTGGATTTAATGCATGCTAATGGATATTGAATCTGTTATGTGAACTGCTATACGCCTGATGTACTGTTGTATAGGTATAATGCCATAAATTAGACAGCTATATTTTTTCACTGCAGTTCGCTACATACCTGTAATATATCTATATATCCTTTTGAAGGCTGTACAAGTCGTATATTCTGTTGTATAAGTGTTCCCCATAATATGATATGTATTTTTAAACTATATATTTTTTAAATATCTTTTCAATAAAAAATATTTTTATGGCAGTGAAAGCTTCCTTTTTTCACTTTTGATTTATCTAATTTGGAAGTGCCGGGTTATTAGACAAGTAACTTTATATGATTACAGGAAATTACAGTTATCTAGAGCTCCGCTTGCAGAACACATTACTTATTTTTTTCCCAACTTCTAAACTTCACCAGATGAAGAAAAAAAGGTGACATAGTGTTGCTCTGCACAGTAACAGGACCGCCCCCCCATTTAAAACAGTATTCTCAAAAAATAAAATAAATACATCACTGCAGTAATAATATCCCTTTTATTAGCCCCTATGGTAATAATATCTCCTATCCTGGCACCCGTGTGTCTCATTCCTGGCTTCAGCCATATGTTCTCCCATCCCGCCCTCATGAGTATCCATTCTGCCCCATATGATCTCCCCATCCTGCTCCAAGTGTCCAATCCTGACCCATCTGTCTCCAATCCTGCCCCATCTGTCTCCAACCCCGCCCCATCTGTCTCCAACCCCACCCCCATGTCTTTTATCCTGCCCCATGTCTCCAATCCTGCCCCCGTGTCTCCAATCGTGCCCCCCGTGTCTCCAATCGTGCCCCCCATGTCTCCAATCCTGCCCCCAGTGCCTCCAATCCTGCCCCATTGCCTCCAATCCTGCCCCAGTGCCTCCAATCCTGCCCCCAATGCCTCCAATCCTGCCCCGTGCCAATAATCCTGCCCCCTGTGCTGCCAATCCTGCCCCCAGTGCTTCCAATCCTGCCCCTGTGTCTCCAATCCTGCCCCCCCTGTCTCCAATCCTGCCACAGTGCCTCCAATCCTGCCCCCAGTGCCTCCAATCCTGCCCACAGTGCCTCCAATCCTGCCCCCAGTGCCTCCATGTCTTTCATTCTACCCCCTGTGTCTCTATCCTGCCTGTCTCCATCCTGCCCCGTTTCCATCCTGATTCCTGCCCGTCTCCATCCTGCCCCGTCTCCATCATGATTCCTGCCCCTTCTCCATCCTGCCCCGTCTCCATCATGATTCCTGCCCCTTCTCCATCCTGCCCCCAGTGTCTCCATCCTGCCCCAGTGTCTCCATCCTGATTCCTGCCCCTTATCCTTCCTGCCCCCAGTGTCTCCATCCTGATTCCTGCCCCTTCTCCATCCTGCCCCCAGTGTCTCCATCCTGCCCCCAGTGTCTCCATCCTGATTCCTGCCCCTTCTCCATCCTGCCCCCAGTGTCTCCATCCTGATTCCTGCCCCTTCCCCATCCTGCCCCCAGTGTCTCTATCCTGATTCCTGCCCCTTCTCCGTCCTGCCCCCAGTGTCCCCATCATGATTCCTGCCCCTTCTCCATCCTGCCCCCAGTGTCTCCATCCTGCCCCAGTGCCTCCATACTGATTCCTGTCCCTTCTCCATCCTGAATCCAGTGTCTCCATCCTGATTCCTGCCCCTTCTCCATCCTGCCCCCCAGTGTCTCCATCCTGATTCCTGCCCCTTCTCCATCCTGCCCCCAGTGTCTCCATCATGATTGCTGCCCCTTCTCCATCCTGCCCCCAGTGTCTCAATCCTGCCCCAGTGTCTCCATCCTGATTCCTGCCCCTTCTCCATACTGCCCCCCGTGTCTCCATCCTGATTCCTGCCCCCAGTGTCTTCATCCTGCCCCATCTCCATCATGATTCCTGCCCCTTCTCCATCCTGCCCCGACTCCATGATTCCTGCCCCTTCTCCATCCTGCCCCCAGTGTCTCCATCCTGCCCTGTATCCATCATGATTCCTGTCCCTTCTCCATCCTGCCCCGTCTCCATCATGATTGCTGCCCCTTCTCCATCCTGCCCCCAGTGTCTCCATCCTGCCCTGTCTTCATCATGATTCCTGCCCCTTCTCCATCCTGCCCCCAGTGTCTCCATCCTGATTCCTGCCCCTTCTCCATCCTGCCCCCCAGTGTCTCTATCCTGATTCCTGCCCCTTCTCCATCCTGCCCCCAGTGTCTTCATCCTGCCCCGTCTCCATCATGATTCCTGCCTATTTTCAATCCTGCCCCGTCTCAATCTTGCCGGGCCCGGCTTTGCTGCTTTCAATGTTGATGAAAAAAAAACAACTTTCTCCTTACCTTGCCGCGTTCCAGTGGTGAGAGATCCACACTGCAGAGAAAGCGCGCACTCTCCGGCGACTGACAATGACGTCAGACGCCGGCGACGTGCGAGCTGACGTCAGCTGCCAGCTTCCGATTGGCTGGCAGCGTTAGAGTAACTGAAGCTGTGTCCTGGACGCAGGTTCAGTTACTTGATCTGCAGAATCCTGCCGCTGGGGACGGGGCAGTGGGGCCCGATGGGTAGAGGTGACGGGGCCCGGTGCGGGCCCCCTCTGCTGATCGGGCCCCATACGCCAGTCAGGGCTGCAATGCAGTGTCTCCATCCTGATTCCTGCTCTTTCTCCGTCCTGCCCCCAATGTCTCCATCATGATTCCTGCCCCTTCTCCATCCTGCCCCCAGTGTCTCCATCCTGATTCCTGCCCCTTCTCCATCCTGCCCCCCAGTGTCTCTATCCTGATTCCTGCCCCTTCTCCATCCTGCCCCCAGTGTCTTCATCCTGCCCCGTCTCCATCATGATTCCTGCCTATTTTCAATCCTGCCCCGTCTCAATCTTGCCAGGCCCGGCTTTGCAGCTTTCAATGTTAATGAAAAAAAAAAAAAACTTTCTCCTTACATTGCCGCGTTCCAGCGGCGAAAGATCCACACTGCAGAGAAAGCGCGCACTCTCCGGCGACTGACAATGACGTCAGACGCCGGCGACGTGCGAGCTGACGTCAGTTGCCAGCCTCCGATTGGCTGGCAGCGTTAGAGTAACTGCACCTGTGTCCTGGACGCAGGTTCAGTTACTTGATCTGCAGAATCCTGCCGCTGGGGACGGGGCAGTGGGGCCCGATGGGTAGAGGTGATGGGGCCCGGTGCGGGCCCCCTCTGCTGATCGGGCCCCATACGCCAGTCAGGGCTGTAATGCAGTGTCTCCATCCTGATTCCTGCCCCTTCTCCGTCCTGCCCCCAGTGTCTCCATCATGATTCCTGCCCCTTCTCCATCCTGCCCCAGTGTCTCCATCCTGATTCCTGCCCTTCTCCATCCTGCCCCCCAGTGTCTCCATCCTGATTCCTGCCCCTTCTCCATCCTGCCCCCAGTGTCTTCATCCTGCCCCGTCTCCATCATGATTCCTGCCTATTTTCAATCCTGCCCCGTCTCAATCTTGCCGGGCCCGGCTTTGCCGCTTTCAATGTTAATGAAAAAAACCCAAAAACTTTCTCCTTACCTTGCTGCGTTCCAACAGCGAGAGATCCACACTGCAGAGAAAGCGCGCACTCTCCGGCGACTAACAATGACGTCAGACGCCGGCGACATGCGCGCTGACGTCAGCTGCCAGCCTCCGATTGGCTGGCAGCGTTAACTATTACCGTGCGGGCCCGCACGGTAATAGAGTAACTGAACCTGCAGAATCCTGCCGCTGGGGACGGGGCAGTGGGGCCCGATGGGTAGAGGTGACGGGGCCCGGTGCGGGCCCCCTCTGCTGATCGGGCCCCATACGCCAGTCAGGGCTGTAATGCACTGATGGCGGCCCTGTATAGAGAAGTAGCAGCATGACCTACATAATGTATAGAGCAGTCTGCATACATCACATAGGTGATACTGCAACGGTTATTTATACAATATACAGGCGATACTGCAATTATATAAATCAGCAGCAGTATCACCTACATATTGTATACAGACTGCTCTATATACAATATATAGGTGATACTGCTGTATATACATTATATAGGTTACACTGTTACTACAGGATCAGCTACATAACATCTATACACCACTAGCAGTATTACATGTCTACATGGACACATTGATCTTGGCTGGGACTTACCCAGATCCTTGTGCTGAGGGGGAAAGTGATAAGGAGCTGCAGCACGTGCAACGTCGGACATGCAGAGGATAGGAAGCTGGAGCGGATCCTGAATTTTGCTGGTGACGGTGAGCAGGAAAAAAAAGACTTTTACATAAAGCTCCTGTGTGCGCCGTACCCACTGAGTGCCGTGCCGTCGCGGCCGCCGTGCACGCATCAAGAGTGCCGCCACAGCTGCCGTGCGCACGTCATCAACAGGGGCAGCCGCGACCACTGTGCGCGCTGTAGGGAGGGCCGCCGCGCGGCCTTGTCAGCGCATGCACGCGAGACAGCGCGCGCTGCCCGGCTTCTTCAAAAGTTTTAAAGGGACTGCGGCAACTTTGCAATTCAGAGCCGCTGGCCCACCAGGCAAATGCCCGCCTGGGCAGATTATCAATCCGGGCCTGCAGACTATCCTTGACCGTTATGCGGTATGAATAACGGGGATCACCAGCACCACACCTCCAAGCGCTCTGTCTTTCCAGCTAACACACATCGGAGCAATTCAAGTAAATCGCTCTCCAGTTACTATATCTCACAGAGGGCAGCGCACAATGTAAGCACTCACCTCTCTGATTTCACATGTTCCGTTTTCATCCGCCAGGTTCGCAAGCAGCACGCAGCAGCTAAATTGTAGGTGCTGCGAGTAGCGTGCAGTGGCTAAATTGTAGGTGCTGCGAGTAGCGTGCAGCAGCTAAATTGTAGGTGCTGCGAGTAGCGTGCAGAGGCTAAATTGTAGGTGCTGCGAGTAGCTTGCGAGGCTAAATTATAGGTGCTGCCAGTATCATGCAGAGGCTAAATTGTAGGTGCTGCGAGTCGCGTGCAGTGGCTAAATTGTAGGTGCTGCGAGTAGCGTGCAGAGGCTAAATTGTAGGTGCTGCGAGTCGCGTGCAGTGGCTAAATTGTAGGTGCTGTGAGTGCCGCCCTCTCTGCACAGCAGCTGCCTGCCGACTGAGGCAACATGCTCAACTTGCCTCAATATAGGTGCGCCCCTGCCTGCAGATATTGGTAGGTTAGTAATAAAATCCATGGACAAGTGCGTCCATGGCCTGCTAGGAATAGGCAGCAAAAGAAGAATACCAGACGGACGGGTATGCTATACCTTAGAACGCGTGCAGATACTACAAGCAGATACGTGTTCAACCACATCATGATGCAACCCCCGGCCACCAAAAACAACAATAAATGAGGTCTGCCTGGATGGCCAGCAAACACAGAGTTGTGATGTTCCTTAATTACTTTATGGCACAGATTATATGATACAAATAACCTTCCTGAAGGGCAGGAGGCCAGGGCGTCTCCCTGGGCCTTCAACACCTCACCTGTTATGTTTCGGTAGCTGAGGAGTGCAGGCAAAAAAGGCAATACACCAGAGCAGTTGGAATCTATGAGATTGCAGTACCCTGACTAACCACAACAACTAGAGGCAGCCGTGGAGCGTTCCTACGTTGGTCCTAGACGCCTCGTCACGGCCTGAGAAACTAACTACACCTAAAGATAGATATAGGAAAGCTATGTGCCCCGGAGCAGAACCCCAAAGATAATACAAAAGCCCCCAAACATGTAATGGCGGTTAGACAAGAAGAAATACTGACACAGACAGAAAATGGTATGAGCAAACGTTGGGGCCCAAACTAACTAAATAGAAAAGGATAGGAAGGGTACTTACTGCAATCCCAGAAAACCCTGAAAAGCACCAACTCTACTAATTTCAAAAACACCTGAGATCACACGACCTCTACCACCTAAATTAGTTCTCTGGTGTAACAAAATCAAAACAGCAGCCACTGAAAAAACTGGAAAAAGCAAAAGTACAAACAACAGTGGCTGAACTAAACTGAGAGGGCAAAAGCCCCCGGAGGGACCCTGAAGGCCCCCACAGAAGTGCAGGGCAAAATGCAAAAATCAAGCACAAAAACAAAAAGAAGAAAATGTCTTATCTGTTAGCAGGAGATGCAGACACGACACAGCAGGCTACAAGGGAAACAGGAATCAAGGATAGAGACCAGAACAATTGATCACCGGCAACCCTAATGGGAAGGTGACTCCCTTATATAAGACCAGTCAGTAACACCTGATTCCCAATCCTCACAATCTTCACAATCTTCACTGGACAGACCAGTACCGCTTGTAACCACCAGAGGGAGCCTCTGCTCAGAACTCATCTCAAGCCCATTAACAACACTCACCTTCCAGCTCACGGTACAATGCCGAAATGACTACCCCCTTCTGCAAAATTGGGGCAGGGTTCTCGTGGTCACCACCACCAGGAAAGCTCCAGGACAAAGCATCAGCCTTCACATTTTTAACCTATCCTTATTGAAAAAATGAGTAAGTATGGAATGGACAAGGCAACTGTAAGGTGGATTCATATCTGGCTTAGGCCTCTTTCACACATCCGTTTTTTTGTGTCAGGCATGATCCGTCGAACACCTGAAGGGACGGATCCGGCACTGAAATAAAAAAACTGATGCAACGGATCCGTTTTTTTGCTGGATCCGACCTGAACTTTTGAACCCAGAAAAAGAGGGTTTTGGATGTCCGGAGACACTGGAAAATGTAGTAGTAGTAGTAGTAGTAGTAGTAGTAGTAATCCCTGATTTCCAGAATCCGGATCAGACTTTTGACGGATTGCACAAAAGTCTGATCCGGTTCCATTCACTTCTAATTTTTCCGGCCGCCTGACGCTTCAGGCGGCTCCGGTAAACAAAAAAAACGTTACATGCATCGTTTTGTCCGGCCGCCGGAATGTACATTTCCGCCGGATCCAGACAAAAACGGATACAACGCAATGACATCAGGCACGATCCGGCGCTAATGAAAGTCAATGCTAAAAAAACGCATCCGGTAGCGGATCCGTTTTTTTTAGCAACACGCCGGATCATGCCTGAAGTCAAAAAACGGATGTGTGAAAGAGGCCTTAGTGATCGGACCCAAACAGTGATCGTAAATGGCTGCACATCCAGTTGGAATAATGTTTCAAGTGGGGTACCACAGGGCTCTGTCCTGGGCCCTGTATTGTTCAACATCTTTATCAATGATTTAGATGAAGGAATTGAGGGTAAACTGATTAAAGTTGCTGATGACACAAAGCTAGGAGGGATAGCTAATACTAGAGAAGAGAGAGAGAGGATTCAAAAAGATATAAATAAACTGGAGCAGTGGGCAGCAACTAACAGAATGGATTTTTAATAGGGAAAAATGCAAAGTACTACATCTGGGCAACAAAAATGAAAAAAACATACATAATGGGAGGAATAGGGCTAAGCAACAGCACATGTGAAAAAGACTTGGGTATACTAATAGACCATAGACTGAACATGAGTCAACAGTGTGATGCAGCAGCAAAAAAGGCAAATACAATTCTGGGATGTATTAACAGAAGCATACAGTCTAGATCATGTGAAGTCATTATTGCCCTCTACTCCCCTTTAGTCAAACCTCATCTGGAATACTGTGTCCAGTTTTGGGCACCACATTTTAAAAAAGATATCAACAAACTGGAGCAAGTTCAGAGAAAAGCGACCAGAATGGTGACTGGTCTGCAAACCATGTCCTATGAGGAACGGTTTCAGGATTTGGGAATGTTTAGTTTGCAAAAAAGAAGGCTAAGGGGAGACTTAAAGGGAATCTGTCACCCCATTTT
>JARQOD010008861.1:0-33809 GCA_033576555.1 Oophaga sylvatica
GGGGAGATCGTCCTGGGACACTCGTTATAGGCCTGTATCACACATGCGAGAAACACGGCCAAGTCTCGCATGTGAAATCCCAGCTCTGGCGCCGGCACTCGGGAATGGAGTGTGTTATGTTTTGGTAGCTGAGGAGAGCAGGCAAAAACGGCAATACACCAGAGAGGCTGGAATCTATTGGATTGCAGTACCCTGACTAACCACCACAACTAAAGGCAGCCGTGGAGCGTTCCTACG
The DNA here is from genome assembly GCA_033576555.1 of Oophaga sylvatica. NCBI lineage: Eukaryota > Metazoa > Chordata > Amphibia > Anura > Dendrobatidae > Oophaga > Oophaga sylvatica. Next base: position 238 of record JARQOD010008861.1, read on the forward strand.
TTGGTCCTAGACGCCTCGTCACAGCCTGAGAGATTAACTACACCTAAAGGTAGAAAGAGGAAAGCTATCTGCCCCGGAGCAGATCCTGTTGTGAATGGGTTTGAGATGAGTTCTGAGCAGAGGCTCCCTCTGGTGGTTACAAGCGGTACTAGTGAGGATTGTGAGGACTGGGAATCAGGTGTTACTGATTGGTCTTATAAAGGGAGTCATTTTCCCATCAGGGTTGCCGGTGATCAATTGTTCTGGTCTGAATCCTTCTTTCCAGTTTCCCTTGTAGCCTGCTGTGTCGTGTCTGCGTCTCCTGCTATCAGATAAGACAATTTCTTGTTTTGTGTTTTTGCTATATTTTTGCATTTTGTCCTGCACTTCTGTGGGGGCCTTCAGGTCCCCTCCGGGGGCTTTTGCCCTCTCGGTTTGGCTCAGCCACTGATGTTTGTACTTTTGCTTTTTCCAGTTTTTTTCAGTGGCTGCTGTTTGATTTTTTTACACCAGAGAACTAGTTTGGGTGGTAGAGGTCGTGTGATCTCAGGTGATTTTGAAATTAGTAGGAGTTGGTGTTTTTTCAGGGTTTTCTGAGATTGCAGTAAGTACCCTTCCTGTCCTTTTCTATTTAGATAGTTTGGGCCCCAGCGTTTGCTCATACTATTTTCTTTCTGTGTCAGTATTTCCTCTTGTCTAACCGCCATTACATGTTTGGGGGCTTTCTATTATCTTTGGGTTCTGCTCCGGGCAGATAGCTTTCCTATTTCTATCTTTAGGTGTAGTTAGTTTCTCAGGCTGTGACGAGGCGTCTAGGACCAACGTAGGAACGCTCCACGGCTGCCTCTAGTTGCGGTGGTTAGTCAGGGTATTGCAATCTCATAGATTCCAACTGCTCTGGTGTATTTCCTTTTTTACCTGCACTCCTCAGCTACCGTAACATAACAGTATCACCGGCCATAAAAATTGTATGGTACTCACAGAAGGGAAAAAATATTTTGAAGGAAGAAAAGTTGTCAGAGATATTTTTCTGTTTGTTGCATTTTTTTTTTTTTTTTTCCCTCTGTATCTCTGGGTGCTGGGAGGATCTTTTCTCCCAATGGAGTTTGCACAGTTGTCTGGCCGTGTGGATCAGCTTGCCACTGAGGTTCAGAGTATTGCTGCATATCTTGCTAGGTTGCCTGTTGTGGAACCTAGGATCCCCATGCCAGATTTGTTTTTAGGGGATCGAGCTAAGTTTCAGAATTTCAAAAATAATTGTAAATTGTTTCTTGCCTTAAAATCTAAGTCCTCAGGAAACGCAGCGCAGCAGGTTCAAATTATCATCTCTCTCCTGCGCGGCGATCCTCAGGATTGGGCTTTTTCCCTGATACCTGGGGATCCTGTTTTGAGTGATGTTGATGCATTTTTTCAGGCTTTGGGGTTATTGTACGATGAGCCTAATGTCACTGATCAAGCTGAAAAAGCCTTTTGGCATTAAATCAGGGCTTGATGACGCTGAGTTATACTGTCAGAGATTCCGTAGGTGGGCAGTCCTGACCAAATGGAATGACGACGCTTTGGCGGCCCTTTTCCGGAAGGGTCTGTCGGATAATGTAAAGGATGTTATGGTGGGATTCCCTGTCCCCTCTGGTCTCAATGATTCTATGTCATTAGCGATTCAAATTGACAGACGTTTGCGTGAGCGGAGAAGTATGCGTGGAGTGGTGTTGCCTTGTGAGCCAGCTGCTGAGCCCATGCAGTGTGATGGAGTGGTGTCTGGGGCACAGCGTCATGAGTTTCGAAAGCGCAATGGGTTATGTTTCTACTGTGGTGATGCCTCTCATGCTATTTCAGTCTGCCCTAAGCGAGGAAGACATTTTGCACGCTCAGTTGTCTTGGGTAGTGTTCAGACTAAGTTTTTATTAACTGTCACTCTGATATGCTCTCTGTCCTCATTTTCTGCTCAGGCTTTCGTTGATTCTGGAGCAGCTATTAACCTGATGGATTATGATTTTGCTAAACGTTGTGGGTTTCCCTTGATACCCCTACAGAAGTCTATTCCTTTACTGGGGATCGATTCTACCCCTTTGGCTGAGAATAAACCCCAGTTTTCTACTCAGGTGATAATGAGGGTTGAACCTGATCACCAGGAGTGCTGCAAATTTTTGGTTCTATATAATCTGCATGACATTATAGTGCTGGGCTTCCCTTGGTTGCAGTCTCATAATCCTGTTTTGGATTGGAAATCTGTGTCTGTAACCAGTTGGGGCTGCCAATGTGTTAATACCAACACTCCTGTTTTTTCTGCCTCCCCCCAGGCTGAGGATGTTCCTGACTTTTTGTTTGATTTTTCTGATGTGTTTAGCGAAAGTAAATCTGCATCCTTACCTCCCCATAGGAGCTATGACTGCGCTATTGAATTAGTGCCAGGTAGTAAATTCCCTAAAGGTCGCCTTTTTAACTTGTCTGTACCTGAACATGACGCTATGCGGTCTTATATCAAGGAATCATTGGAGAAGGGTCATATCAGACCATCCTCTTCACCCTTAGGTGCCGGTTTTTTCTTTGTGGCCAAAAAAGATGGTTCATTAAGGCCGTGTATTGATTATCGTCTCTTGAACAATATTACTGTGAAATATCAATACCCGTTACCCTTGATTTCTGACCTGTTTTCCAGGGTGAAAAACGCTACTTGGTTTACCAAGCTTGACCTCAGGGGGCGTATAACCTTATTCGCATTAAGCACGGGGATGAATGGAAGACGGCATTTAACACCCCTGAAGGGCATTTTGAGTACCTTGTGATGCCCTTTGGGCTCACTAATGCTCCTTCCGTCTTCCAGTCTTCATGAATGACATTTTCAGGGATTTTGTGGACAAGTTTCTGATTGTTTATTTGGATGATATCTTGATTTTTTCTAATGACTGGGACTCTCATGTGAAACATGTTCGAACTGTATTCCAGATTTTGAGAGAGAATGCTCTGTATGTGAAGGGATCAAAGTGTCTTTTTGGCGTACAGAAGATCTCATTTCTGGGATTCATTTTGTCCCCATCTGTTATTGAAATGGACCCGGTCAAGGTTCAGGCCATCTGTGATTGGGTCCAACCTACTTCATTAAAGGCTCTTCAGAGATTTTTGGGTTTTGCCAATTTTAATCGTAAATTTATTGGTAATTTCTCGGTTATTGTTAAACCATTAACTGATTTGACCAGAAAGGGTTCTGATGTGGTGAATTGGCCTCCTGAGGCAGTCTCTGCGTTTCAGGAACTTAAGCAGAGATTCACTTCTGCTCCTGTTCTACGGCAGCCTGATGTTTCTCTGCCATTTCAGGTGGAGGTTGATGCCTCTGAAATTGGGGCAGGTGCCGTTTTGTCCCAAAAAGATCCAGAGACCTCTAAAAGTAACCCTTGTGCCTTTTTCTCTCGAAAATTTTCTCCTACTGAACGTAATTATGACGTGGGTAATCGGGAGTTATTGGCCATGAAGTGGGCTTTTGAAGAGTGGAGACATTGGCTGGAGGGAGCCAAACATCAGGTGGTGGTCCTTACGGACCATAAGAATCTGGTCTATCTGGAATCTGCCAAGCGACTCAATCCTAGACAGGCCAGGTGGGCCTTGTTTTTCACACGTTTTAATTTTGTGGTTTCCTTTCTTCCTGGCACTAAGAATGTTAAGGCGGATGCCCTCTCGAGGAGTTTCCTTGCGGACTCTCCTGAGCTATCTGATCCCTCTGTTATTTTGAAGGAGGGTGTAGTTCTTTCCGCCATCTCGCCCAATTTGAGACTTGCTCTGGAGGGGTGTCAGGAGGATAGGCCCGAGCGCTGCCCTGTTGGAAAATTGTTTGTCCCGGACCAATGGAAAAAGAGTGTGATGTCTGAGATTCATTGTTCCGCATTGGCTGGGCATCCCGGAATTTTTGGTACCAGAGACTTGGTTAGTCGGTCCTTTTGGTGGTCTACCTTGTCTCGCGATGTCAGGGAATTTGTGCAGTCCTGCGGGACTTGCTCTCGCTCCAAGCCTTGCTCTCGCTCTAGTGGTTTGTTGATGCCATTGCCTGTGCCCAAGAGACCATGGACCCATATCTCTATGGATTTCATTTCCGATCTTCCTGTTTCTCAGAGAATGACCACCATCTGGGTAATTTGTGATAGGTTTTCCAAAATGATACATCTTGTGCCATTACCTAAGTTGCCTTCCTCCTCTGAATTGGTGCCGTTGTTCCTTCAGCACGTGGTTCGTTTACACGGCATTCCTGAGAACATTGTGTCTGACAGAGGAGTCCAGTTTGTTTCCAGATTTTGGAGGACTTTTTGTTCTAAACTGGGTGTTCAATTGTCTTTCTCCTCGGCATTTCATCCTCAGACCAATGGTCAAACTGAGAGAACAAACCAGACATTGGAGACTTATCTAAGATGCTTTGTGTCTGCTGATCAGGATGACTGGGTCTCTTTTTTGCCTTTGGCTGAGTTTGCTTTAATAATAGGGCTAGCTCTGCCACTTTGATGTCTCCATTTTTTGTAATTCTGGGTTTCACCCTCGATTTTCTTCAGGACAGACGGAGGCTTCTGTCTGTCCAGGTGTTGACTCTGTTGTGGAGCGTATGCAGCAGATTTGGGACCAGGTAGTGGAGAGGTTGTCCCTCTCTCAGGAGAAGGCCCAGCGGTTTGCTAACCGGCATAGGACTGATGGTCCTCGGTTTAAAATGGGGGACTTGGTCTGGTTGTCCTCAAAGAATATTCCTATGAGAGTAGCATCTCCTAAATTTAAGCCTAGGTTCATTGGACCTTATAAGATCATGGAGATTATTAATCCTGTTTCTTTTCGTTTGCTTCTTCCAGGGACATTTAAGATCCATAACGTGTTCCACAAGTCCTTGTTGAAGAGGTTTGTTGAGCCAGTGGTCCTGCTGCTGTGCCTCCTGACCCTGTTTTGGTTGAGGGCAATCTGGAGTATGTGGTTGAGAAAATATTGGATTCTCGTTTTTCTAGACGAAGACTCCAGTATTTGGTTAAATGGAGAGGTTATGGTCAGGAAGACAATTCTTGGGTGTTTGCTTCGGACATCCATGCTAGGAGACTTATCCGTGCGTATCATAGAACTCATCCTGACCGACCTTGGTTGCTCAAATGAGGGTTCGGTGACCCCTCCTCAAGGGGGGGTACTGTTGTGAATGGGTTTGAGATGAGTTCTGAGCAGAGGCTCCCTCTGGTGGTTACAAGCGGTACTAGTGAGGATTGTGAGGACTGGGAATCAGGTGTTACTGATTGGTCTTATATAAGGGAGTCATTTTCCCATCAGGGTTGCCGGTGATCAATTGTTCTGGTCTGAATCCTTCTTTCCAGTTTCCCTTGTAGCCTGCTGTGTCGTGTCTGCGTCTCCTGCTATCAGATAAGACAATTTCTTGATTTTGTGTTTTTGCTATATTTTTGCATTTTGTCCTGCACTTCTGTGGGGGCCTTCAGGGTCCCCTCCGGGGGCTTTTGCCCTCTCGTTTGGCTCAGCCACTGATGTTTGTACTTTTGCTTTTTCCAGTTTTTTCAGTGGCTGCTGTTTTGATTTTTTTACACCAGAGAACTAGTTTGGGTGTAGAGGTCGTGTGATCTCAGGTGATTTTGAAATTAGTGAGTTGGTGTTTTTTCAGGGTTTTCTGAGATTGCAGTAAGTACCCTTCCTGTCCTTTTCTATTTAGATAGTTTGGGCCCCAGCGTTTGCTCATACTATTTTCTTTCTGTGTCAGTATTTCCTCTTGTCTAACCGCCATTACATGTTTGGGGGCTTTCTATTATCTTTGGGGTTCTGCTCCGGGGCAGATAGCTTTCCTATTTCTATCTTTAGGTGTAGTTAGTTTCTCAGGCTGTGACGAGGCGTCTAGGACCAACGTAGGAACGCTCCACGGCTGCCTCTAGTTGCGGTGGTTAGTCAGGGTACTGCAATCTCATAGATTCCAACTGCTCTGGTGTATTTCCTTTTTTACCTGCACTCCTCAGCTACCGTAACATAACAAGATCCCCAAAGAACATAGGAAGCCCCCAAACATGTAATGGCGGTTAGACAAGAGGAAATACAGACACAGACAGAAAATAGTATGAGAAACGCTGGGGCCCAATCTGCCTAGACAGAAAAGGATAGAAAGGATACTCACTGCAATCCAAAAAAACCCTAGAAAATGCCAACGCTACTAATTGCAAAAACACCTGAGATCACACGACCTCTACCACCTCAATCAGTTCTCTGGTGTAACAAAACTAAGCCGCAGTCACTGAAAAAACTGGAAAAGGCAAATGAACAAACAGTGGCTCCAGCGGAACCGAGAGGAGCCCAAGCCCCCCGGGGGGGAACCTGGCTAACCTCACAGAAATGCAGAGAAATATGCAAATGGTAAGCACAAAAACAGAAAATATCTTATCTGAAAGCAGAAGAAGAGGCAAGACTCAGCAAGCTTCCAAGTGAACCAGGAACCACAGTTGAGACAAGAACAATTGATCACCGGCAACCATGATGGGAGGGAACCTCCCTTATATCAAGCCAGTCTGTGAATCCTGATTGCCAATCCTCATTGAATGGTTCACTACTGTTTGTAATCACCAGAGGGAGCTTCTGCTCAGAATTCATTTCCAAAACATTCACAACAGTATCCCCCCCTTGAGGAGGGTCATCGAACCCTCACTTGTGCAACCAGTCGGTCAGGATGAGCTCGGTGATACGCACGGATCAGCCTCCTAGCATGGATGTCCGAAGCAAACACCCAAGAATTGTCCTGACCATAACCTCTCCACTTAACCAAATACTGGAGTTTCCATCTAGAAAAACGAGAATCCAATACTTTCTCAACCACATACTCAAGATTGCCCTCAACCAAAACAGGGTCAGGAGGCACAGCCATAGGAACCACTGGTCGACAAACCTTTCAATAAGGACTTGTGGAACACGTTATGGATCTTAAATGTCCCTGGAAGAAGTAAACGAAAGGAAACAGGATTAAGAATCTCCATGATCTTATAAGGTCCAATGAACCTAGGCTTAAACTTAGGAGATGCAACTCTCATAGGGATATTTCTTGAGGACAACCAGACCAAGTCCCCCACTTTAAACCGAGGACCATCAGTCCTATGCCGGTTGGCAAACCGCAGGGCCTTCTCCTGAGAGAGGGACAACCTCTCCACTACCTGGTCCCAAATCTGCTGCATACGCTCCACAACAGAGTCAACACCCGGACAGACAGAAGCCTCCGTCTGTCCCGAAGAAAATCGAGGGTGAAACCCAAAATTGCAGAAAAATGGAGACATCAAGGTGACAGAGCTAGCCCTATTATTACGAGCAAACTCAGCCAAAGGCAAAAAGAGACCCAGTCATCTTGATCAGCAGACACAAAGCATCTCAGATAAGTCTCCAATGTCTGGTTTGTTCTCTCAGTTTGTCCATTGGTCTGAGGATGAAAAGCAGAGGAGAAAGACAATTGAACACCAAGTTTAGAACAAAAAGTCCTCCAAAATCTGGAAACAAACTGGACTCCTCTGTCAGACACAATGTTCTCAGGAATGCCGTGTAACCGAACCACGTGCTGAAGGAACAAAGGCACCAATTCGGAGGAGGAAGGCAACTTAGGTAATGGCACAAGATGTATCATCTTGGAAAACCTATCACAAATCACCCAGATAACGGTCATTCTCTGAGAAACAGGGAGGTCGGAAATAAAATCCATAGAGATATGGGTCCATGGTCTCTTGGGCACAGGCAATGGCATCAACAAACCACTAGAGCGAGAGCAAGGCTTGGAGCGAGAGCAAGTCTCACAGGACTGCACAAACTCCCTGATGTCACGAGACAAAGTAGGCCACCAAAAGGACCGACTCACCAAGTCTCTGGTACCAAAAATTCCGGGATGACCGGCCAACGCGGAACAATGAATCTCAGACATCACACTCTTTTTCCACCGGTCTGGGACAAACAATTTCCCAATAGGGCAGCGCTCGGGTTTATCCTCCTGACACCCTTCCAGAGCCAGTCTCAAATTGGGCGAGATGGCGGAAAGAACTACACCCTCTTTCAAAATAACAGCAGGATCAGATAACTCAGGAGAGTCCGCAAGGAAACTCCTTGAGAATGCATCCGCCTTAACATTCTTAGTGCCAGGAAGAAAGGAAACCACAAAATTAAAACGTGTGAAAAACAAGGCCCACCTGGCCTGTCTAGGATTAAGTCGCGTGGCTGATTCCAGATAAACCAGATTCTTATGGTCCGTGAGGACCGCCACCTGATGTTTGGCTCCCTCCAGCCAATGTCTCCACTCTTCAAAAGCCCACTTCATGGCCAATAACTCCCGATTACCCACGTCATAATTACGTTCAGTTGGAGAAAATTTTCGATAGAAAAAGGCACAAGGGTTACTTTTAGAGGTCTCAGGATCTCTTTGGGACAAAACGGCACCTGCCCCAATTTCAGAGGCATCAACCTCCACCTGAAATGGCAGAGAAACATCAGGCTGCCGTAGAACAGGAGCAGAAGTGAATCTCTGCTTAAGTTCCTGAAACGCAGAAACTGCCTCAGGAGGCCAATTCACCACATCAGAACCCTTTTTGGTCAAATCAGTCAATGGTTTAACAATAGCAGAGAAATTACCAATAAATTTACAATAAAAATTGGAAAAACCCAAGAATCTCTGAAGAGCCTTTAATGAAGTAGGTTGGACCCAATCATAGATGGCCTGAACCTTGACCGGGTCCATTTCAATAACAGATGGAGACAAAATGAATCCCAGAAATGAGATCCTCTGTACGCCAAAAAGACACTTTGATCCCTTTACATACAGAGCATTCTCTCTCAAAATCTGGAACACAGTCCGAACATGTTTCACATGAAAGTCGCAGTCATTAGAAAAAATCAAGATATCATCCAAATAAACAATCAGAAATTTATCCACAAAATCCCTGAAAATGTCATTCATGAAGGACTGGAAGACGGAAGGAGCATTAGTGAGCCCAAAGGGCATCACTAGGTACTCAAAATGCCCCTCTGGGGTATTAAACGCCGTCTTCCATTCATCCCCGTGCTTAATGCGAATAAGGTTATACGCCCCCCTGAGGTCAAGCTTGGTAAACCAAGTAGCACTTTTCACCCTGGAAAACAGGTCAGAAATCAAGGGTAACGGATATTGATATTTCACAGTGATCTTGTTCAAGAGACGATAATCAATACACGGCCTTAATGAACCATCCTTTTTGGCCACAAAGAAAAAACCGGCACCCAAGGGTGAAGAGGATGGTCTGATATGACCCTTCTCCAATGACTCCTTGATATAAGACCACATAGCTCCGCTTCTCCCCTCTGCAAATCTTTTCACTGGCTCCCATTCCCTCAGCGTATCCAGTTCAAATTACTAATACTGACCTACAAGGCCATCTATAATCTGTCTCCTCCATATATCTCTGAACTAATCTCCCGATATCTTCCCTCACGTAATCTCCGATCCTCCCAAGACATCCTTCTCTCCTCCACACTTATTCGCTCCTCACCCAACCGCCTCCAAGACTTCTCCCGAATATCCCCCATCCTCTGGAATTCTTTGCCCCAACACATCCGACTATCAAACTCATTCAGATCCTTCAGACGGAACCTGAAAACCCATCTCTTCAGGAAAGCCTACAGCCTGCAATGACCCTGCTGCCTCCTCACCACTACCGGAGTTATTGCCTCAACCAACACCGGAACTGCTGCAACCCCCCGACCTACTGTCTCCTGCCTCACAATCCTGTAGAATGTAAGCCCGAAAGGGCAGGGTCCTCTCCCCTCTGTATCAGTCTGTCATTGTTAGTTTGTTTACTGTAAGTGATACCTGTAATTTGTATGTAACCCCTTCTCATGTACAGCACCATGGAGTCAATGGTGCTATAGAAATAAATATTAATAATAATAATAATAATAGCGTCATGTTCAGGTACAGACAAGTTAAAAAGGCGACCTTTAGGGAATTTACTACCAGGCACTAATTCAATAGCGCAGTCATAGCTCCTATGGGGGGGCAAGGATGCAGATTTACTTTCGCTAAACACATCAGAAAAATCAGTCAAAAAGTCAGGAACTTCCTGAGACTGGGGAGAGGCAGAAAAAACAGGAGTGTTGGCATTAACACATTGGCAACCCCAACTGGTCACAGACACAGATTTCCAATCCAAAACCGGATTATGAGACTGTAACCAAGGGAAACCTAGTACAATAATGTCATGCAGATTATACAGTACCAAAAATTTGCAACTCTCCTGATGATCAGGTTCAACCCTCATTATCACCTGAGTAGAAAACTGGGGTTTATTCTCAGCCAAAGGGGTAGAATCAATCCCCAGTAGGGGAATAGACTTCCGTAGGGGTATCAAGGGAAACCCACAATGTTTGGCAAAATCAAAATCCATCAGGTTAATTGCTGCGCCTGAATCAACAAAAGCCTGAGCAGAAAATGTGGACAGGGAGCAAATCAGGGTAACAGTCAACAGAAATTTAGTCTGAACACTACCCAAGACAACTGAGCGTGCAAAACGTCTTCCCCGTTTAGGGCAGACAGAAATAGCATGAGAGGCGTCACCACAATAGAAACATAACCCATTGCGTTTTCGAAACTCATGACGCTGTGCCCCAGAAGCCACTCTATCACACTGCATGGGTTCAGAAGCTGGCTCACAAGGCAACACTATTCCACGCATTCCTCTACGCTCACGCAAACGTCTGTCAATTTGAATCGCTAATGACATAGAATCATTGAGACCAGAGGGAGCAGGGAAACCCACCATAACATCTTTTACATTCTCTGACAGACCCTTCCGAAAAAGGGCTGCCAAAGCATCATCATTCCATTTGGTTAGGATTACCCATTTTCGGAATTTCTGACAGTATAACTCAGCGTCCTCAAGCCCCTGATTTAATGCAAACAAGGTTCTTTCAGCTTGATCAGTGACATTAGGCTCATCTTACAATAACCCCAGAGCCAGAAAAATGCATCAACATCTCTCAAAACAGGGTCCCCAGGTGTCAGGGAAAAAGCCCAATCCTGAGGATCGGCGCGCAGGAGAGAGATGACAATTTGAACCTGCTGTGCTGCGTTCCCTGAGGACTTAGGTTTTAAGGCAAAAAACAACTTACAGTTATTTTTGAAATTCAGAAATTTGGCCCGATCTCCCAAAAACAAATCTGGCATGGGAATCCTAGGTTCCACAATCGGCAACCCAGCAAGATAGGTAGCAATACTCAGAACCTCAGTGGCAAGCTGATCCACACGGCCAGACAGCTGTGCAAGCTCCATTGAGAGAAAAAAAAAATCCTCCTCAGCACCCAGAGAAAAAGAGGGAAAAAACTGCAAGAAACAAAAAAAAAATCTCTGACAACTTTTTTTATTTTTTTCTTTCCACACTATTTTTCCCTTCTGTGAGTACCATACAATTTTCAGTTTGGCCGGTGATACTGTTATGTTTTGGTAGCTGAGGAGAGCAGGCAAAAACGGCAATACACCAGAGAGGTTGGAATCTATTGGATTGCAGTACCCTGACTAACCACCACAACTAAAGGCAGCCGTGGAGCGTTCCTACGTTGGTCCTAGACGCCTCGTCACAGCCTGAGAGATTAACTACACCTAAAGGTAGAAAGAGGAAAGCTATCTGCCCCGGAGCAGATCCCCAAAGAACATAGGAAGCCCCCAAACATGTAATGGCGGTTAGACAAGAGGAAATACAGACACAGACAGAAAATAGTATGAGCAAACGCTGGGGCCCAATCTGCCTAGACAGAAAAGGATAGAAAGGATACTCACTGCAATCCAAAAAAACCCTAAAAAATGCCAACGCTACTAATTGCAAAAACACCTGAGATCACACGACCTCTACCACCTAAATCAGTTCTCTGGTGTAACAAAACTAAGCCGCAGCCACTGAAAAAACTGGAAAAGGCAAATGAACAAACAACAGTGGCTCCAGCGGAACCGAGAGGAGCCCAAGCCCCCCAGGGGGAGGAAACCTGGCTAACCTCACAGAAATGCAGAGAAATATGCAAATGGTAAGCACAAAAACAGAAAATATCTTATCTGAAAGCAGAAGAAGAGGCAAGACTCAGCAAGCTTCCAAGTGAACCAGGAACCACAGTTGAGACAAGAACAATTGATCACCGGCAACCATGATGGGAGGGAACCTCCCTTATATCAAGCCAGTCTGTGAATCCTGATTGCCAATCCTCATTGAATGGTTCAGTACTGTTTGTAACCACCAGAGGGAGCTTCTGCTCAGAATTCATTTCAAAAACATTCACAACAGGAGTGTGCGGCTGCATGTATTTCTTAACAGGCTCCAAGAAGGAAGTGTACACTGTGAAATGAATAAGGAAACACAAGATATGCAATGATAAGTAAACTGGGTACCTGGACAATTCACAGCACGATATGGAAAATGAAAAAACAATATGAATAGCACCGGTCTGAGGTATACAAATATTTAAGCAATAATACAAACCCAGAAATGTTTAAACTCATCTAGAATGCAATGTATGATAATGTGCGCTCCTAAAAGGCATGAGGTCAAGAAGCCAAAATCATAGCATGAAAAATGCCAGCACAGTGAAAAAAATCATGAGGAGCCATGGCTGCTGCAGGGAAGCAGAGGGAAAGAGGGGGGATTCAGAAAGAACCCCACGCGTATCGCCACACGTGGCTTCCTCAGGGGAAATAAGATAAACCAGCACATGTCAGGAATATATATACCCAAATGTATTAAAGTAGATAATGAACAGCTGAAATACTAACCATGTGTTGCAAGAAATGCTTGGAGAGCGCATTGTTTGCAGCCATCTTGTCAATGTCAATGTTCAATAAAGTTTATTCAAGAAAAAAAAAAGAAAGCTGAAACACACATGACCGCTCGCAGCAAAAGTGGACCCAAAAGGCGCATGCGCAAACAGCAAAGTGAAAAAAGAATATCTCATTCTATTAGTCAAAGAAATATCACTGAGCAGGCGCATATTGAAATCAGAGCTTGCAAACAGCATAGCTCAACGGCGCATGTGTCTGTGACGTATGTATGGACACCCTTGTGCCCTGATAAACAAGTCCAAATGGACCCTTCAGTCCAGGCCAACGCAGATAAGCAGAGGCACAGAGGAACCGCTCACGGCCGGAGTAAGTCCAAGTAGCGCATGTGCAGACAGCAAAGTTGAAGAGTGAATAAATGTCTCATCAAATTAGTCAAAAGAATATCATTGCGCAGGCGCCTGTTAAAATCAGAGCTTGCAGACCGCATAGCTCAACGGCGCATGTGCCAGTGACATATATTTGGACATACTGGTGCCCTAATGAACGCAACCATCTAGACCAATGTATATATGGATAAATCCAAGCATATGAAAATATATAAGAAAAGGACTAACACAATCCTAATCAGGATCTTTGATTTGAAGAGGTTATCACCTGGGGTTTAAATGAGGAACTTTTGTTCAACGGCTTCTACCGTTAAATTATGGACCATGTCTGTCATAATCTTATTTTCTGTACATTCTCTTTTCCTTTATAGATCAGACGATCTTCTAGGACCCAAGATCCTTTGGATATTTCTCATATGTTGGGAGCTCCATTTTGGAACAACAACGATGATTCCATCTGTCCTCCGTTTTGGACTTCTACTCAACTATGCTAGTCTGGATATCTCGCCATAGACTCCTTATCACTTGTGGACTTTATAACTCATCCGTTTGGACTTTATTGTATGTTTATTTTTGCATTTTTTGATTTTTGTTATTTTTGTCATATCTTGTTTCATGACAAGAAGTGGTAGCATTGGGTTTAATTTTTACTTATTCCTTTGGTTTTTTGTACATGATAGGATACAATTAGTGTTGAGCATTCCGATACCGGTATCGACCGATATTCGCTGTATCAGAATTCCGATTCTGAGATCCGATATTTTGTCATATCGGATACCGGAATCTGAGTTTTCCTCTAAAGTCTATGGGGAGTTCCTGTGTCACAGAACGAAGTACGTAACACAGGAACTTCCCGAAAGTGTCACTGTCAGTGTCAGTCGGGTCTGTCAAGAGTCAGGAGTCTCAGGACTCAGCACTTACCTGGCAGAAGATCCCCGGTGGTCACGTCCTCCTGGATGGCCGCCATTACCCTCTCCCTGGCGGTCACGTGCAGCATCTCGCGATAACTGCACGTGCTGCCGGGTACTGGGTAATCTCAGCCAGCTGTACTCTCGCGACAGCTGGCCGTAAACCAGTCCGATGACGTGACCGCCGGGGAATCTCCTCAGGTACGCAGCTCTGCTACATCTGGATGCCAGGCTTAGCCTGGCATGCAAATGTAGCAGAGCTGGACTCGTCGTGGGACACTCGTGATTTTGGACTGCTTCGGACAGGGAGTATTTGTGTTGGTTTGTTATTTTTGTTTTTTTACAGGAGAACGATGGCGTCGCAGGATGAGCGTGAAATAAAAATGATGAAAATTGTGTTGTGTTTTATTTCATTAAAAGACTTTTTTCTGGCTGTGTATTTTTTTTACAAATTTACAAACTTTATGATTAATAATGGATCGGTGTCTTATTGACACCTCTCCATTATTAACCGGGCTTATTGTCACCGTTCAATCAAAGGTGACATTAACCCCTTATTAGCCCGCTTGCCACCGCTACAGGGCAAGTGGGAAGAGACGGGTAAAGTGCCACAATTGGCACATCTTTGGATGCGCCAATTGTGGGGCTGCTGCAGCCTGGTATTTTTAGGCTGTTGAGGGCCAAAATCCATGGGCCTTGACAGTCTTTTAATACCAGGCCGCAGCAGTCTGATTTTTACTTGGCTGGTTAACAAAAATAGGGGGACCCCCAAGCCATTTTTTTTTCGAGGGGATCCCCTATTTTTGTTAACCAGCCAAGCTAAGCAGACTGCTGTGGCCTGGTATTATCAGGCTTGCAAGGTCCATGGATATTGGCTCCTTAACAGCCTGAAAAACCAGGACTCAGTAGTTTGCTTCATCTGGCTGATTAACAAAAATAGAGGGGACCCCACGCCATTTTTTTTTCGAGGGGATCCCCTATGTTAATCAGTTCACTTCAGGTCAGCCGGGATTCCCTCTGAAGTCACTGATGCAGTGCGGTGTCCCTGGCTGACCTGAAGTGAAAGTGGGAAGCAATCAATTGCTTACCACTTCCACTCCTGTCAGCCAGGAGAGGAGATGATTCAGTCGGGGGTTTACTGTGAGGCTGTCAGCATTAGCTGCGGCCCCTGCAGTAAACATTAACCCTTTCAGAAAGATTACATCGGGGGACCTGACTGAACATCGGATAGGTAAGAATAATGTTGCTTTATTATTTTATTTTTATTACAGGTGAACAAGGGCTTCGCAAGGAATGGCAGTAAAAAAATTATGGTCAAAAACTGTGTTTATTTCATTAAAATGATTTTTAATTAAATTGTGTGTTTTATTTTTATTTCATACAATAGGATTAATAATTGATAGTTGTCTAATTGACAGCTCTCAATTATTAACCTGGCTTAAGTCACCTTTCAATAGCAAGGTGGCTTTAACCCCTTATTAACCCATTCGCCACCGCTACAGGGCAATGGGAATAGACGGGCAAAGTGCCAGAAAGGGCGAATCTAATTATAGATTTGCCTTTTCTGGGGTGTCTGGGGGCAGATGTTAGTAGCCGGGGGGGCCAAAAATAATGGTCCCTCTCTGGGCTATTATTATCTGCCCCCATTCGCTGGCTTTGTCTGTCTGGTTGAGAAAATAGGGCGGGAGCCCACACATTTTTTTTCAACAATTTTACACCTCATATATATATATATATATATATAATATACACACACATCGTCATTGAATTTGTGACACATATATATATTTATAGTACATACATTTCTACATAGTATAATAGCCGCTAATTAAATTATTAAAAACTGAGGACCAAGAGTCAAAGGCTAAGTTCACACGTTGCGGAATTGCCGCGGAAATTTCCGCGGCAATCCCGCACTTCTCCCGCAGGAAATACGCACGTTTTTTTATGCTGATTCCCGCCAGAATAATAGCGTTTTGCAAGCGTAATTAGCTTGCAGAATGCTAGCGTTTTCCTAGCGATCTGTAGCATCGCTTGGAAAACTGATTGACAGGTTGGTCACACGAGTCAAACATAGTGTTTGACAAGTGTGACCAACTTTTTACTATTGATGCCGCCTATGCCGCATCAATAGTAAAAAGATCTAATGTAAAAATAAAAAAAAATAATAAATAATGATATTCTCACCTTCCGGCGGCCCCCGCAGCCTTCCCGCGGCCCCCGCAGCCTTCCCGCCTTCAGCGACGCTCCCGGCAACTCCGGTCCCAAGGATGCTTTGCGACAAATCACACCGATGACGTAGCATCTCGCGAGACCGCTATGCCATCTGGGTGATTCTCGCAAAGGACTCTTGGGACCGGAAGTTGCCGGGAGCGTCGCTGAAGGCGGGAAGGCTGCGGGGCCGCGGGAAGGCTGCGGGGCCGCCGGAAGGTGAGAATATCATTATTTTTTATTTTAATTATTGTTTTACCAGGGATATGGTACCCAGGGCCTGGAGGAGAGTCTCCTCTCCTCCAGACCCTGGGTACCACCGCACATGAACCGCTTACATTCCGCAAAATTAATGAACATGTTGCTATTTTTTCCGCAAAGCGTTTTTTTCGCGGAAAAAAACGCAACATGTGGCCAAAACATGCGGAATCAATTAACATGTATAGGATGCTTAATGCTTGCGTTTTTATCGCGTTTTTACCGCGGAAAAACCGCGAAAAAAACGCAATTATTCCTGATCGTGTGCACTTAGCCAAAATGCTAAATAAAAAACTAATTTTATTGAAACAATTTATAAGAATCTCAAACAAGAAAAAAGAAATTTAAACATAATCCAACCGTGTGGAGACGTAACTGGGAGCAGATTTAATACATGAATAGAGAATAGTATGCGGTCATAGTAGAAAACCAAAATACCAAACTGAAAAAACGAAGGTGTCCTGTTGACACCTGCACCACATGAATACTGACAAGAGCTGAGCTGTAAGTATGTGAGTCAATATTTCTCAGGGCCGAACAATGAGTAGTACAAAGTCACAATTGTATACGTAGTGATACACAGCGCTGAGCTGGGCCCAAGTGCTATTGAAGTAAAAAAAAAAAACTGCACAAGGCAGCTTTAAATGAAAATCCAGATAGGTAAGTATCTTACTGACACTCAAAGGGACAGCTCAGCGCTGAGATCACAACTAGGGATGAGCGATACGATACTGCAAATATCGGGTATCGGCCGATATTAGCTGTATCGGACTTTCGATTCCGAGTTCCGATATTGTCGTCTTATCGGATACCGGAATCGGAATTGTCACTGTCAGTGTCCGTCGGTCGGGTCTGTCAGGAGTCAGCGGCACTTACCTGGCAGAAGATCTCCGGCGGTCACGGCCTGGACTGCTTGATGGCCGCCATCATCTTTCCCCGGCGGTCACATGCAGTTTCTCGCGATAACTGCAGTGACTGCTGGGTAATCCCGGCCGTAAAGCAGTCAGTCCGATGACGTCACCGCCGGGGAAGCAGGTAATCAGCTGTGCTGCGTCGCGATGACAGGCTCTGCCTGTCATTGCGATGTAGCAGAGCTGGATCGCCGTGGGACAGTCGTTACTATGGACTGCGTCGGACAGGTGGTATACTGTTGGTTTGTTTTTTTCCTTTTTTTACAGGAGATCAATGGCGTCGCAGGAATGAGTGTATAATAAAAGAAATGAAAACTGTGTTGTCTCTTTTATTTCATTAAAAGACTTTTTTCTTGCTTTGTCTTTTTTTTTATACATTTAAAAACTTTGGGATTAATAATGGATCGGTGTCTTATTGACACCTCTCCATTATTAACCGGGCTTATTGTCACCGTGCAATCAACGGTGACATTAACCCCTTATTACCCCACTTGCCACCGCTACAGGGCAGTGGGAAGAGCCGGGTAAAGTGCCACAATTGGCACATCTTTTGATGCGCCAAATGTGGGGCTGCTGTAGCCTGGTATTATCAGGCTGTTGAGGGCCAAAATCCATGGGCCTTGACAGTCTTTTAATACCAGGCTGCAGCAGTCTGCATTTTACTTGGCTGGTTAACAAAAATAGGGGGACCCCTACGCCGTTTTTTTTTCGAGGGGATCCCCTATTTTTGTTAACCAGCCAAGCTAAGCAGACTGCTGTGGCCTGGTATTATCAGGCTTGCAAGGTCCATGGATATTGGATCCTTACCAGCCTGAAAAATCAGGGCTCAGCAGTCTGCTTCATCTGGCTGGTTAACAAAAATAGGGGGGACCCCACGCCAATTTTTTTCGAGGGGATCCCCTATTTTTGTTAATCAGCCAAGATATGCAGACTGCTGTGGCCTGGTATTATCAGGCTGGCAAGGTCCATGGATCTTGGCTCCTTCACAGCCTGAAAATCCAGGCCTCAGCGGTCTGCTTCATCTGGCTGGTTAACAAAAATAGGGGGGACCCCACGCCAATTTTTTTCAAGGGGATCCCCTATTTTTGTTAATCAGCCAAGATATGCAGACTGCTGTGGCCTGGTATTATCAGGCTGGCAAGCAGGGTCGGACTGAGCCACCGGGACACCGGAGAAACCTCCGTGGGCCCCAGCTCCTGCGTGGTGGGCCCTGATTTGAAAGGATAGGTCGCGGGGCAGAGGGGGCGGTGGCCCCGGGCCCCGCGCTCTGAGGGGGCCCACCCGGAGCTACGCTACAGTAAGGCTGAAGTCACACTGGCGACAGAATCGGACGACTGCAATGCGATGAAAAATCGCATTGCAGTCGGACCTATGTTGATCTATGGAGCAGCTCCCAGTATCAGATTTTTTGTGGTCCGTTTTAAACGTCCGTGTACAATCGCAGCATGCTGCGATTGTCACCGATTGTGGGTCGACAATCGCCAATGCAAGTCTATGGGAGCGATGAAAAATCGGATTACAAACGGACCACACTGTGTGACTTGCGATGAAATCGCATCGGTGTCCTTTAGAAAAGCCGGCAATTCATCCCCGGCTATACTGTAAAATCACACTGACAGCTTTAATAAAGAATAGAAAGAATAGATATACACACATAGAATACATATATATATATATATATGTAATTGTGACATGTATATATATATATTTATATTTCCTAGACTTCTACATACTGTAATAGCCGCAAATTCAATTGCCGGCTTCTGTGAAATCACAGAAGCCGACATGAAATGATACATTGTTTCCACACAGTTAACCATGTCATTTCCTGTATTTTGATATTTGTTTAGAACTTACAATTACATGAGTGTATTTGTGCAAAATTTCAGACATGTAGGGGTTAATTAAAGGTGTAATTTCGTTGAAAAAAAATGCGTGGGCTCCCGCTGTATTTTCTCCACCAGACAGACAAAGCAAAGCGAGTGGGGCAGATAATAACAGCCTAGGGAGGGTACATTTTTTGTGCCCCCCCTGGCTACTAACATCTGCCCCCAGACACCCCAGAAAGGGCAAATCTATAATTAGATTCGCCCTTTCTGGCACTTTGCCCGTCTATTCCCGTTGCCCTGTAGCGGTGGCGAATGGGTTAATAATCTCACCTTACTGTCACCTTAGTATTGAAAGGTGACCTTAAGGCTGGTTAATAATTGAGAGCTGTCAATTAGACAACTATCAATTAATAATCCTATTGTATGAAAGAAAAATCAAACACACACAGTTTAATAAAAAATAAGTTTAATTAAATAATCACACAGTTTTTTACCATATTTTATTTTCCTGCTAAAACCATTTCCTGTAATAAAAATAAAATAAAAAAGCAAAATTATACTTACCAATCCGATGTACAGTCAGGTCCCACGCTGTAATCCATCAGAAAGGGTTAAGAGGTTACAGTTAGCAGGGAGATAATTCTGTCTACTAGCTCTAACCCCATGAATGAATAAGTTCCTCTCCCAGCGAAAGTAGAGGAATAGATTCATGAATGGAGCTTAATTGATTTATTGGCAATTTAACTTTAGTGACCTGACCTAAAGGGAAAGTGGACACAATCAATTAAGCTTCATTCATTAAACACATCCTCTCCTGTCGCCAGGAGAGGAACTTATTCATTCAGGAGCTTTGAGCTGAGCATGCAGGATTACTTGCACTGCTTGGCTCAAAGCTAGTTAACCCTTTGTGAAGGATTACAGCGTGGGACGTGACAGATCAGCGGAATAGGTAAGAATAATGTTTTTTTTTTTTTTATTCTTTATTTTAGGAGATCAATGGCTTCGCACGGATTAAGTGTAAAATAAAATATGGTCAAAAAAATGTGTTTTTATTTCATTAAAATTAATTTTTATTAATGTGTCTGTGTTTTTTTAATTTACTTCAATAGGATTAATAATTGATAGTTTTCTAATTGACAGCTCTCAATTATTAACCAGCCTTAAGGTCACCTTTCAATACTAAGGTGACAGTAAGGTGAGATTATTAACCCATTCGCCACCGCTACAGGGCAATGGGATTAGACGGGCAAAGTGCCAGAAAGGGCGAATCTAATTATAGATTTGCCCTTTCTGGGGTGTCTGGGGGCAGATGTTAGTAGCCAGGGGGGGCACAAAAAATGTACCCTCCCTAGGCTGTTATTATCTGCCCCCACTCGCTTTGCTTTGTCTGTCTGGTGGAGAAAATACAGCGGGAGCCCACGCATTTTTTTTCAACGAAATTACACCTTTAATTAACCCCTACATGTCTGAAATTTTGCACAAATACACTCATGTAATTGTAAGTTCTAAACAAATATCAAAATACAGGAAATGACATGGTTAACTGTGTGGAAACAATGTATCATTTCATGTCGGCTTCTGTGATTTCACAGAAGCCGGCAATTGAATTAGCGGCTATAACAGTATGTAGAAGTCTAGGAACTATAAATATATGTATATGTACATGTCACAATGACATGTATATATATATATATATATATATATGTGTTCTATGTGTATATATCTATTCTTTTTTTTGTGATTGAAATACTATTCTTTTGGATCCATTATATGTCAGTTTTGCAAGCCTGCGAGAAAATCTCGCAAGTCGGATGAAAATCGGATGTTACAAGGTACACACACATGCGACTAAATCGCATCTTTGAAGGAAAATCGGATGCCAGAAGGATGTGTGATGTTTGCATTTTGATCCGACAATCGACCGTCTAAAACGGACCGATTTTTTGTCGTTGTGTGTGACTCCAGCCTAACTGTACATTCTGCGGCAGAGCAGGGAGAATCGATCTTCCTGCTCTGCCGCCCAGAAGCTATGGGGCCTGAACAGGCGTTGGGGGGGCCCGGTGCCAGCAGTGGGCCCCCCACCCGTCATCGGAGGGTCAGCTGTATCGGCATCCAGCCGATACAGCTGACCGCATAGATAGAGAAGGAGCGAGCGCTCCTTCTCTCCCATAATCCCCCTCTCAGCGTCTGACAGCGGGCGCGATGACATCACCTGCCGGCGCCCGCTGTCAGACGCTGAGAGGGAGAACAGTGAGCAGCACAGGAGCCGGGAGGTGAGTATTGTTTTTTTTTTTTTTAATGGGGGTGCATTATACTACAGAGGCTGTATATGGGGGGTGCATTATACTACAGAGGCTGTATATGGGGGCTGCATTATACTACAGAGGCTCCATATTGGGGTGCATTATACTACAGAGACTCCCTATGGGGATGCATTATACTACAGAGGCTGCCTATGGGGGTGCATTATAATATAGCGGCTGCCTATGGTGGTGCATTATATTATAGACTCTGCCTATGGGGGTTTATTATAATATAGAGGCTGCCTATGGGGTGCATTATACTATATTGAGGATTATCTGGTGTATTATGCTGTATGGATGCTATCTATGGGCCATCATACAGTGTTGGACCCATTAAATAGTTTGGGGACATTAAGGGGTCAGTATATATCCAGTGAGGGGCATTATTCTGTGTATAGGGGAGATGTACAGGGGAGACTTGGGACATTATTAAATGTAAAGTGGACACTTATTGTTATAGGGGAACTCGGGTTACTGTGACTGTCAAAGGGGCACACAGGGCATTATTACAGTCTAGGGGACAAAATGTGGTCACTGTTTTCCTGGGCACTTGCACCCGGCATTACTATATTCTAGAGGGGTGCTTTAAAATTTAGAGGTCACACAGAACCACACAGCAGGTGCAGTAATAGGGACACATACGGCAGCAGCAGCAGCTCAGTATTGGGGTATCACGTGCAGTAACAGGGACACATACGGCAGCAGCGGCTCAGTATTGGGGTATCAGGTGCAGTAATAGGGACACATATGGCAGCAGCGGCTCAGTATTGGGGTATCAGCAGGATGAGGAGTTTGTGCAGGTTGAGAATAGTCCAATTGGTGACCAAGACAGTGCTAAAAATATGAGAAGTGAAATGTGTCTTTGTTGTAATCTCTGCAGTCGAGTCCTGGCTGGAGAAGTCGTCATGTCGGTCTGGGCCAGATGGAAAAGAAATGAAAAGTGAACAATTCCATTAGAAAGAACATCAGCGGTAAGTCATTATCTGTACCTGTGCTGTAATCTATTATATGTTCTGTAGGACTGGTATTATTTACCACAGACCATATGGCGGTAATATCAATATTGGTCTTTTTATATATAGATTATTTTTGGCAACAGCGCGGTCATTTGCTGAGGTTCTCTGATTAGGGGCCCACTCAGAAGTTTCGCCCCCACTAAACCAAAACCCTAGCTACGCCTCTGGCTCTCTCTCTAGTCTTTCTTTCTCTCTCTAGTCTTTCTCGCTCTCTGTTCTTTCTTTCTCGCTCTCTGTTCTTTTTTCTCTCTGTTCTTTCTTTCTCTCTCTTTTCTTTCTTTCCTCTCTTTCTTTCTCTGTTTGTTCTTTCTCTCTCGCTGCTCTTTCTTTCTTTTCCTCAGTACCAGCCACTGTGCCCATAATGCCAGCCACTGTGCCCTCATTACCAGTCAGTGTGATCAGCAGTGCTAAATGGGTACGCTTGGGGCCAGGATATGGGTGTGATTAGCTGTTAAATGGGTGTGGTCGGGCGTGGCCTAAAATTTGCAGCGACGCCCTACGCGCGCCGCAGCCTTTAACCCTCTTTCCTGTCTTCAAAATTTGGGAGGTATGCTGTATGACCTCACTACAACTTCTGGCCATGCTCCTGATGAGCGCGACGGATGGTCTCCTGAGGGATCTCCTCCCACACCTGGACTAAAACATCCACCAACTCCTGGACAGTCTGTGGTGCAACGTGGTATGGCCTAAAATTTGCTGCAGCAGGCACAGCGTGCCACAGCCTTTGTCCCTCTTTCCCTTCTTCAAAGGTTGGGAAGTATGATGGTGGGCCCCAAGAATATTTTTTCTCTGGTGGGCCCAAGGTACTCCAGTCCGACGCTGCTGGCAAGGTCCATGGATATTGGCTCCTTAACAGCCTTAAATACCATGCCTCAGCAGCAGGGGCGTACATAGAAATCATGGGGCCCCATAGCAAAAGTCTGAATGGGCCCCCCCCAAAAAAAAAAACCCAGAGCCATTGTAAATGTAAAGTGCCAGCACAGTGAGGGGACACATTAAACAAAAAAATGTATTTTGCCCCCATAGATTGTGCCCCCATAGATGCTCCATAGTATAGGCCCTTATGCTGCCGCAGCTGCTGCAACCAAAAAAAAAAAAAGACATACTCACCTTTCGTCGCTGGGGGCCAGGTGCCGGTGTCCTGAGCAGGGGTGACACCAGGTGCCGATGTCACCGCTCACTCAGGGCCCCGGCACCTGAGATATTTACCTGTCCTCTCTCCACTGCTGAGTGCCGCTGTCTTCGGGGTCCTCCAGCAGTGAATGATCAGGCAGAGGGTGCGGCGCGCACTAACGACGTCATCGCGCCCTCTGACCTGAACATTGCAGCAAGAGGACGCGAGCAACGGTGGAACGGGACAGTAAATATCCCTTATACTCACCCTTCCGCCGGCGCGGTCTGTGCAGCCCCTGCTCTTCTCCCACGGTCTCCGCCGCCAGTGTTCAGCGGTCACGCGGGACAGCTCATTAAAGTCATGAATATGTGCGTATTCATGACTGTAATGAGCGGTACCACCTGACCGCTGAACACAGGCGTCGGAGACCGTGGGAGAAGAGCAGGGGCTGCAGAGACCGCACCAGGAGGGGTGAGTATATAGAAGAGCTGCGCTCCCCCTCCCCCGCCGACCCCCTGGTAGTACTGTGTCAGCACAGCTACCCGACCGTCGAGGGCCCCCTCACCTGTCCGGGCCCCATAGCAGCTGCTTGGTCTGCTTCATTCACGGTACGCCACTGCTCAGCAGTCTGCTTCATCAGGCTGGTTAACAAAAATAGGGGGACCCGACGCCATTTTTTATTCGAAGGGAACCCCTATTTTTGTTAATCAGTTCCCTCTGACGTCATTGATTGTGTCCCTGGCTGACCTGAAGTGAAAGTGGAAAGCAATCAATTAAGCTTTCCACTTCCTCTCCTGTCAGCCAGGAGAGGAACTCATTCATTTGGGGTTTACTGTGAGGCTGCAGCATTAGCTGCGGTCCCTGCAGTAAACATTAACCCTTTCTGAAGGATTACACCGTGGGACCTGACTGTGCATGGGATAGGTAAGAATAATTTTGCTTTTTTATTTTATTTTTATTACAGGAAATGGTTTTTGCAGTCAAATAAAAGATGGTCAAAAACATGTGTCTTTATTTCATTAAAATGATTTTTAATTAAAGTGTGTGTTTTATTTTTATTTCATGCAATAGGATTAATAATTGATAGTTGTCTAATTGACAGCTCTCAATTATTAACCTGGCTTAAGGTCACCTTTCAATTGCAAGGTGGCTTTAACCCCATATTAACCCATTCGCCACCGCTACAGGGCAATGGGAATAGACGGGCAAAGTGCCAGAAAGGGCGAATCTAATTATAGATTTGTCTTTTCTGGGGTGTCTGGGGGCAGATGTTAGTAGCCAGGGGGGGGCCAAAAATAATGGTCCCTCTCTGGGCTATTATTATCTGCCCCCATTCGCTGGCTTTGTCTGGTTGCGAAAATAGGGCGGGAGCCCACGCATTTTTTTTAAACAATTTTACACCTCATATATATATATATATATATATATATACATACATGTCATTGAATTTGTGACACATATATTTATATTTATAGTTCATACACTTCTACATAGTATAATAGCCGCTAATTCAATTGCCGGCTTTTGTGAAAATGCAGAACCCGACATGAAATGACACTTGGTGTACATAGGGTTAACCATGTCTTTTCATGTCCTTTGCTATCTGATTTGCACAAACAATTACATCAGTCTATGTGTGCAAAATTTCACACCTGTAGGGGTTAATTAAAGGTGTAAATTCGTAGCAAAAAATCCGTTTTTTTTACAACGAATTTACACCTTTAATTAACCCCTACAGGTGTGAAATTTTGCACACATAGACTGATGTAATTGTTTGTGCAAATCAGATAGCAAACGACATGAAAAGACATGGTTAACCCTATGTACACCAAGTGTCATTTCATGTCGGGTGCTTCTGTCTTTTCACAGAAGCCGGCTTTACCCGGCAATTGAATCAGAGGCTATTTTACTATGTAGAAGTGTATAAACTATACATATATGTATATATATATGTCACAATGACATGTATATATATATATATATATATGTATTCTATGTGTGTATATTTTGTGTTTACAACGAAAGAAAGGGTTTTTTTAGTTGCGATATTTTGTTCCCATAGACTTACATGGGACTTCCGGTATCGGAATCGGATATCGCCGATATTTAGTGATATCGGCGATACCATTCCGATCCGATATTTTTAGATATCGAGCAGTATCGCTCAACACTAATCACAACCCATAAAGCAACAGCTTCATCATTAGGCACACAGCAAAAAGTACTCGATGATACATCAGCCATTAGTAATAATTACCAGTCATAGTGGTGCTAAGGTGGGCGCAGGACACCGCAATCCCCGACGTACGTTTCGGTACACCTTCTTCAGGGGGCGTGTTTAAGGGGTTTAGACGTCTCATTAAATATCCTGCCCCAGTGATCACATGTCTAAAAATGACCATTTGTGGTGCCCCATGTAAAAGCCTGTAATTAGGCAGCAGCCTCTCAGATGAATGCCTCGCATGCTCTGAAGCCAGAGGGGAGGCTGAATCACACGGGGCGGCTGGCGCCTAGCCGTTACCCCGGAGACCAGACTCACCCACAGCAGCAGGAGCAGAAGTAACGCGAGAGACCAGGATCGAGAGCATGCATTTGGAGAGAAGTCATAGGGGCGGAGCTTATTATGTGACATACAAGGCAGCAAAAAAAAAAAAAAAAAGTTTAAGATGTATAAATTGACTAGAGATCGAATGAAGGCAATGGGTTGAAAAATATATCTAATCAGCGACAATGTGCATCACCCTGTGTACAAGGCACATAGGGATGTAGGATGCGCTGTAGGTGCATCAATAACGCCACAGCAGAATATGTTATGAAGCTCCCTGACATGCTTGATCAGTATGTATGGAGTCAGGTCATGTGGGAGGAGTTTAGATCTAGTGGCACCAGATCTGTGTATTGCAAATCAGAATATTACCGAGTGGAAAAGTGAAACAGAATTAGTGTGTAAAGACAATATATAACTAAAGGAATATAGCAACCTATTCATTCATATCAACAGTAATATACACCACCATGTGCACAATGGCACACAGTCATGTAGAGTACGCTTTGGATATATTAGTACTTCCTCAGCAACACGAGTTTAAAGACTCCCAAGCATGTTTAAACAGTATATGGGGAGTCAGGTCATGAGGGAGGAGTTTAAATCCAATGACAGAAAATCAATGAATTGCGGGTCAGATTATGACCAGATAGAATAACAGACTAAGTTGGTATATAAAACAAAATGATTTTGCAAATACATTTGTATAATATGACATTCAAAACATACATCGTTGAGACATTGTGATGATATAACTAAGAATAAAAGAGCAGCGCACTAAATACAATGAAGATGAAACAACAATCATATGTAAATACATAATGTTGATGAGCTGTGACATTACGTAAGATCTCCATTGGTAGCTATGGCCCATATGGCAAGAGAGGGATACACAGATAAATAGTGGTTCCAATTGCCAGGACAGTCTATGGCTCTGATTGCCTGTACATCCAAAGGTTTCTTTTATCAGGAAAAGAGACGGAAATCCCCCGCTGGTGAGATAATGTGGATTACTTGGAAGAACAAAAGAAGAGAAAGAAATTTAAAACCAGCATTAAAAACAACACTTTTAAAAAAGCAAGTGGGGTAAGGAGAAAATCAATTGTGTCAACCAATGATGGAACGCTGGGACTGAGTTGTCAAAGAAATGATGCAAAGCCATGAGATTCATTTAAACCGTGCGGGGACATGGTTCCCAGGACAGTGATCCATCTGCATTCTTTTTGTGCTAACAGCCGCTTAACATCCCCACCTCTAATTCCACAATGTATTTGTTGTATTCCCCTTACCATAAATGATTTGGGGTTACATTGGTGAAATAGTTTGTAATGTCTGGGTATAGTTTTTAATGTTGTGAGGTCCGTGACATCCGCAGCCGCAATGATGTCGCGGACATGTTCCCTGGTTCTTATTTTAAGCTGTCGGGAAGTCATCCCTATACAGATCTTGCGGTCCTCAGTTTTTCATACGCTAAGATGAGTCGCAGCTATGTTGCTATTTAATTTAATTTAACAGTGGATTTCCACTCCTATTCATTTAATTAATATGTTTTGGAGGTACCTCTTGTTACGCTAATTAAATTGCTGGCTTTTGTGAAATTACAGACCCGACATGAAATGACACATGGTTTACATAGAGTTAACCATGTCATTTCATGTAGTTTGATATATGGTTTTCACTAACAATTACATGAGTGTGTGTGTGCAAAATGTGACACATGTAGGGGTTAATTAAAGGTGTAAATTCGTAGCAAAAAAATGTGTTTTTTTTACAACGAATTTACACCTTTAATTAACCCCTACATGTGTCAAATTTTGCACACATACACTCATGTAATTGTTAGTGAAAACAATATATCAAACTACATGAAAAGACATGGTTAACTCTATGTAAACCATGTGTCATTTCATGTCGGGTGCTTCTGTAATTTCACAAAAGCCGGCATTGCCCGGCAATTGATTCAGAGGCTATTTTACTATGTGAAAGTGTATGAACTATAAATATATGTATATATATACTGTATGTCACAATGACATGTATATATATATATATTTTATATATATCTATATATATGTAATATATATATAGATATATAAATATATATATATCTATATATATATATGTATTCTATGTGTGTATATCTAGTGTTTACAAGGAAAGAAAGGGGTTTTTTAATTACGATATTTCTGTCCCATTGACTTGCATTGGGTTTCCGGTATCGGATCGGCGATACCCGATACTTTTTGAGTATCGGGCCGATCCAATCCGATCCGATATTTCGGGATATCGGGCAGTATCGCTCAACACTAGATACAATATCTGTTTTCCTCTCTTGTACATAATCAGTATTTTTTACCTTCTCTTTGGTTCTGCACAGATCAGTGTCTGATGTTGTTCCAATCCACAGCACCATATGTGATTTTTCTCACTCAGGTATCTTGTTTTTGGATTACATCTGAGTTCTCAGTCAAGTATACGTTGTATACTGTTCATTACCAATTTTTTCATCATAATTGTGTTGTTTTTTGTTTTTTTTATCCTGGTAGATTTCAGCATACTCACTCCATGCCCATCAGAATGGGACAATATTTGTTGATTATTTTTGATTCGTTTGGTGTCATACCATTCTGATGTCGTTTCCTTACCTTATCAATTATTCCAGCCTTTGTGGAGAAACTTTCAACGTTTACCATTTCTTAATGGTTATGCCATATATACTATGTAGCACTACATATATTTTCTTCTTAGCTACTTGAATAAAATGGACTTGCATATTGATTTCAATATGTGTTTTTTTTTTTTTTTTATTGAGCCTTACCCACTGTGGGGAATGTGGGTTATTTCTTACCTCACTAGTTTATGTGCTATTGGACTTATGCTGTGCTCCGTGATTTTATTAGTCGCCTACTTTGTGATATATTGAAAATATATATACAGTCAGGGCCAGAAATATTTGGACAGTGACACAATTTTCGTGAGTTGGGCTCTGCATGCCACCACATTGGATTTGAAATGAAACCTCTACAACAGAATTTAAGTGCAGATTGTAACGTTTAATTTGAAGGGTTGAACAAAAATATGTGTTAGAAAATGTAGGAATTGTACACATTTCTTTACAAACACTCCACATTTTAGGAGGTCAAAAGTAATTGGACAAATAAACATAACCCAAACAAAATATTTTTATTTTCAAAATTTTGTGGCGAATCCTTTGGAGGCAATCACTGCCTTAAGTCTGGAACCCATGGACATCACCAAACGCTGGGTTTCCTCCTTCTTAATGCTTTGCCAGGCCTTTACAGCCGCAGCCTTCAGGTCTTGCTTGTTTGTGGGTCTTTCCCTCTTAAGTCTGGATTTGAGCAAGTGAAATGCATGCTCAATTGGGTTAAGATCTGGTGATTGACTTGGCCATTGAAGAATGTTCCACTTTTTTGCACTCATGAACTCCTGTGTAGCTTTGGCTGTATGCTTGGGGTCATTATCCATCTGTACTATCAAGCGCCGTCCAATCAAGTTTGCAGCATTTGGCTGAATCTGGGCTGAAAGTATATCCCGGTACACTTCAGAATTCATCCGGCTACTCTTGTCTGCTGTTATGTCATCAATAAACACAAGTGACCAAGTGCCATTGAAAGCCATGCATGCCCATGCCATCACGTTGCCTCCACCATGTTTTACAGAGGATGTGGTGTGCCTTGGATCACGTTCCCTTTCTTCTCCAAACTTTTGGCTTCCCATCATTCTGGTACAGGTTGATCTTTGTCTCATCTGTCCATAGAATACTTTTCCAGAACTGAGCTGGCTTCTGGAGGTGTTTTTCAGCAAATTTAACTCTGGCCTGTCTATTTTTGGAATTGATGAATGGTTTGCATCTAGATGTGAACCCTTTGTATTTACTTTCATGGAGTCTTCTCTTTACTGTTGACTTAGAGACAGATACACCTACTTCACTGAGAGTGTTCTGGACTTCAGTTGATGTTGTGAACGGGTTCTTCTTCACCAAAGAAAGTATGCGGCGATCATCCACCACTGTTGTCTTCCGTGGGCTCCCAGGTCTTTTTGGATTGATGAGTTCACCAGTGCTTTCTTTCTTTCTCAGGATGTACCAAATTGTAGATTTTGCCACTTCTAATGTTGTAGCAATTTCTTGGATGGGTTTTTTTCTGTTCTTGCAGCTTAAGGATGGCTTGTTTCACCTGCATGGAGAGCTCCTGTGACCACATGTTTCCTTCACAGCAAAACCTTCCAAATGCAAACACCACACCTCAAATCAACTCCGGCCCTTTCATCTGCTTAATTGAGAATGACATAA
The DNA here is from genome assembly GCA_033576555.1 of Oophaga sylvatica. Taxonomy (NCBI): domain Eukaryota; kingdom Metazoa; phylum Chordata; class Amphibia; order Anura; family Dendrobatidae; genus Oophaga; species Oophaga sylvatica. Next base: position 30,776 of record JARQOD010008861.1, read on the forward strand.
CAAAGGGATTGCCCACACCTGTCCATGAAATAGCCTTGGAGTCATTTGTCCAATTACTTTTGGTCCCTTTAAAAACAGGGTGGCACATGTTAAGGAGCTGAAACTCCTAAACCCTTCATCCAATTTTAATGTGGATACCCTCAAATGAAAGCTGAAAGTCTGAACTTCAACTGCATCTGATTTGTTTTGTTTCAAATTCATTGTGGTAATGTCTAGAACCAAAATTAGATAAATGTTGTCTCTGTCCAAATATTTATGGACCTAACTGTACCTGATTAGGATTGTGTTAGTCCTTTTCATATATGTCATATGCTTGGATTTATCCATATATACATTGGTCTGGATGGTTGCGTTCATTAGGGCACCAGTATGTCCAAATATATGTCACTGGCACATGCGCCGTTGAGCTATGCGGTCTGCAAGCTCTGATTTTAACAGGCGCCTGCGCAATGATATTCTTTTGACTAATTTGATGAGACATTTATTCACTCTTCAACTTTGCTGTCTGCACATGCGCTACTTGGACTTACTCCGGCCGTGAGCGGTTACGTGTGCCTCTGCTTATCTGCATTGGCCTGGACTGAAGGGTCCATTTGGACTTGTTTATCAGGGCACAAGGGTGTCCATACATACGTCACAGACACATGCGCCGTTGAGCTATGCTATTTGCAAGCTCTGATTTCATTATGCGCCTGCGCAGTGATATTTCTTTGACTAATTGAATGAGATATTCTTTTTTCACTTCGCCGTTTGCGCATGCGCCTTTTGGGTCCACTTTTGCTGCGAGCGGTCATGTGTGTTTCAGCTTTCTTTTTTTTCTTGAATAAACTTTTTTTTTCTTGAATAAACTTTATTGAACATTGACATTGACAAGATGGCTGCAAACATGCGCTCTCCAAGCATTTCTTGCTACACATGGTTAGTATTTCAGCTGTTCATTATCTACTTTAATACATTTGGGTATATATATTCCTGACATGTGCTGGTTTAACATCTTATTTCCCCTGAGGAAGCCACGTGTGGCGATACGCGTGGGGTTCTTTCTGAATCCCCCCTCTTTCCCTCTGCTTCCCTGCAGCAGCCATGGCTCCTCATGATTTTTTTCACTGTGCTGGCATTTTTCATGCTATGATTTTGGCTTCTTGACTTCATGCCTTTTAGGAGCGCACATTATCATCCATTGCATTCTAGATGAGTTTAAACATTTCTGGGTTTGTTTTATTGCTTATATATTTGTATATATCAGACCGGTGCTATTTATATTGTTTTTTCAGTATCCATATGGTGCTGTGAATTGTCCAGGTACCCAGTTTACTTATCATTGCATATCTTGTGTGTTTCCTTATTCATTTCACAGTGTACACTTCCTTCTTGGATGGAGCCTGTTATCATATTTCTTATGCTGCTAGGTATCAGTTGTGTGGGGGTATTCATTGCCATCATTTTATGGCATGTTTTTGTACTTCTTTTTAAATGTTTTTAATGTGATTGTGTTTTTCTTGCACATTTTTTGGATACCCATTAATAAAATTGTTTATACATTTCTTAATACGGGTGTTCCCAGTCAATTTGAGGCATTTCTTTTCTTTCTTTTTTTTCTTGTCATTGCTCTTAAATTGCCTCTTTGGTGAACCCCCAGTCGCTGGCTTTCCCTCTCTGGCGCTGAAAATTATGCGGGAGCCCACGTAATTTTTTTTAAAATTTTTTTAAATTAAACATTGCTCAGATTTTGTGTGTGTGTGTGTGTCTTTATTTAACTCTTTATGTACCATTTTATTATGTTTATTACTAAACACCAGGCTTGGTATTTATCTATAGATCAATATATCTATAGATATATCAATAGATAGATGGATAGATATATCTATAGATGGATAGATATATCTATAGATTTATCTATCCATCTATAGATATATCTATCCATCTATCTATAGATATAGCTATTTATAGCTATATCTATCGATCTATAGATATATCTATCCATCTATCTATAGATTATCCATCTATCTATAGATTATCTATCCATCTATCTATAGATTATCTATCCATCTATCTATAGATTATCTATCCATCTATCTATAGCTATATCTATCCATCTATCTATAGATATATCTATCTATCTATGTGTGTAAACAGTATTCTTCAATGGAGTATGCAAAATAAGAGGTTGGACAAAGATATGACATCACAATATTTTTTTCTTTAACTAATAGATCTTTATTTAGCTTACAAAAACACATACAAATCCGCATCAAAAATGCATCTGCGTTTTCTGCCAAGAGATGCAGATTATGTGCAGAAAATTCTGCAGGCAAATCTGCAACGTGTACACATACCCTAAGGCCGGGGTCACACTGGCGACATAATCGGACGACTGCAATGCGATGAAATATCGCATTGCAGTCGGACCAATGTTAATCTATGGAGCAGCTCCCAGCATCAGATTTTTTTGTGGTCCGTTTTAAACGTGCGAGTGCAATCGCAGCATGCTGCGATTGTCACCGATTATGGGTCGACTATCGCCAATGCAAGTCTATGGGTGCGATGAAAAATCGGATTACAAACGGACCGCACGTGTGACTTGCGATTAAATCACACAGGTGTCCTTTAGAAAAGCCGGCAATTCATCCCCAGCTATACTGTAAAATCACACTGACAGCTTTAATAAAGAATAGAATCAATACATATACACACATAGAATACATATATATATATGTCATTGTGACATATATATATATATACATATAATTATAGTTCAAACACTTCTACATACTGTAATAGCCGATAATTCAATTGCCGGCTTTTGTGAAACTACAGACCCGACATGAAATGACACATGGTTTACATACAGTTAACCATGTCATTTCATGTAGTTTGATATATGGTTTTCACTAACAATTACATGAGTGTATGTGTGTGAAATTTCACACATGTAGGGGTTAATTAAAGGTGTAAATTCGTTGAAAAAAATGCGTGGGCTCCCGCTGTATTTTCTAAACCAGACAGATAAAGCAAGCGAGTGGGGGCAGATAAT
>JARQOD010008862.1:0-33805 GCA_033576555.1 Oophaga sylvatica
GGGGGAAAAAGGGGGGGGGAGTCGAAAGGAGAGGAGATGAGCGAGAGAAGGAGGAAAAAAAGGAAACGAAAGGAGGAAGAGCGAAGAGAAGGAGGAGCGAAAAGAGGGGCGGAGGAAGGAAGGGAAAGGAAAGAAAGTGAGGAACGAAAAAAAAGGAGAGGGAATAAAAAAATAGAGGGAGAGAAAGAAGGGAATGAGGGAGGGGAAGGGAAGAAAGGGGGAGGAAAAAAAAGGGAAAAAGAAAGGAGCGGAAAGGGAGGGGAAAAAGAAAAAAGAAGAAGAAAAGCAAAAAAAAGGAGAAAAAGAAGAGGAGGAAAGAAGGGAAGGAAAAAAAAGGCGCGAAGGAGCCGAAAATGGGAAAGGAAAAGGAAAGGGAAGAAGAGAAGGGGAGAAGGGGAAAAGGAGAAGGAAAGAAAGAAGAAGAAAGAAGTGAAAAGGGAAGGAACGGGGGGAGGAGGAAGGAAAAAGAGGAAAAAGGGGGAAAAGGAGAGAAGAGGGAGAGAAAGAAAAGAGAGGCTAGGGGGGAGCGAGAAAGGAATGGAGGAAAGAAGGAGAGGGGATGGGGCGGGGGAGGAATGAAATGGCGCGAGTGAAACGAGAGGAGGGGAGGGGAGGAGGAGGAAAGCGGGGGAAAGAAGAGAGGAGAAAGGAGAAGGGAAAGAGGGGAAAGGAGAAAGGGGGGCGGAATGAAATAAGGGGAAAGGGAGGAAGAAGAAGAAAGGAGGAGGAGAAGAAAGGAGGAAAAGGGGAAAGGGGAAAAGAGGGGGGTGAAGGAAAAAAAGGGAAAGGCGAAAAGGAGTGCGGTGAAGGAAGGAGGGAAAGAAAAGGGAAGGGGGAAAGAAGAAAAAGGGAAAGAGGGAAAGAGGGGGGGAAGACGAAAGGGAATGGAGGGGAGCGAAGGGTGAATGAGAAAAGAAAAGAAAGAGGAAGGAAAAGAGAGAAGGAGCGAGGGGAAGGAAGGAAAAAGATGGGAAATGAAGGAAAAGGGAGGGGGGAGGAAATTGGAAAAAGGAAAGAAAAGAGGAAAAAGTAAAGGGAAAAGGTGAAGAAAAAGAAGAAAAGGGGAAAAGAGGGGGGGGGAAAAAGGGAAAGGGAGGGAAGAAAAAGGAAAGAAGGAGAAGAGAGGGAGGGAGAAGGGGGGGAAGGAAAAAAATGAAAAAAAGCTACGGGAGGGAACGAAGTGAAAGGGGCTGAGGAGGGAAAAAAAAAAGATGGAGAGAGGAGAAAGGTGGAAGAAGGGGAGAAAGGGAGAGAAAAAAAATGGGGAGGAGGGAAAAAAAAGACGATGGGGAAAAAAAAGGGAGGGGGAGGAGTTGAAGAGGGATAAGGGGGAAAAAGAAGGAGGGGGATGGAAGGGAGAGGGGGAGAAAAGGAGGGAGAAAAGAAGAAAGGAAAAAGGAAAGGGGAAATGGGGGGGGGGGAGTGGAAAAAGGAAGAGCGTGAATGAAAAAACGGGGAGTAAGAAAGGAGCGAGGAAAAAGGGAGGGGGGAAAAAGGAGGGTGAAGAAAGAAAAATGCGCGAGGGAAAAGGGGAAAGTTGAGGAAAGGGAGGAAAAAGGGGGTGAAGAAGTAGGGAAGAGGGGAAAAGGGAAAAGTGGAAAAGGGAGGGTGCGGAAAGTGGGAAGGAAGAAGGATGGAGGAAGAAAGGGAAATGAAGGAAGTGGAAAGGAGGCTGGGTGTGATGAGAGTGGGGTGCGGGGAGGGGAAGAAAGGGAGGTGAAGGAAGAAAGAAGTGGAAAGGGGGGGAGAAGAAGGGAAGAAGAGGGGGGAAGGGTGGAGAGGTGGAAAGGGGGGGAAGGGAAAAAAAAAAGAAAAGAGGGGAGGGAGATGGGGATGGAAAAAAAGAGAAGGGAAAGGACTGAAAGAAAAAGAAGTGGATGGAAAAAAAGTGATGGGAAGACGAAGGTGGAGGCGGGCAGAAAGGGTTGAAAAAGGGGGAAAAGGGAAAGGAAAGAAAGGAAAGGGAGGAGAAGAGGGAGAAGGAGGAAAAGGAGGGGAAAGAGCGGGGGTGGAGGAATTGGACGGGGGGAGGGGAGGAAAGAGGGGAAATGAGGAGAAGTTGGCGGGAGGGGAAAAGAAAGGGGATGGGGGTGGGGAAAAAAGAAAAAAAGTGGAGGAAGGGGAAAAAGAGGAGGGAGAGGGGGGGGGGGGGAGCTGGGAGAGAAAAGTGGGAAGAGGGAGGGATATGGGAAGGGAGGTGGGAACGGGAGGAGGGAGGTGAGATGGGGGGAAAGAAGGAAGGAGATGAGGAAGAAAAGAGAGGAAGAGGGGGGGGAATCGGCGGGAAGGAGGAGGGGAGAGAAAAAAAGAGGAGAGAGAGGGAGAAAAAAGGAAGGGACCGGAAGGGAGGGGTTGGGGAAAAAAAGGAAAAAAGGGGGGGGGGAGGGGGAAATTGGGAGAAGAGGGGGAGGAAAAAAGGAAAGAGGGGGTAGGAACGAAAGGGGAGGAAAGAAGAAGGGGCGAGAGAAAAGACGAAAAAGGAAAAGATGGGGGAGGAGGGGGGAAAGAGGAGGGAGGTGCGAGAAAGAGGAAGGGAGTGAGAAAGAGGGAAAGGGAAAAAAACGAAGAGCGAAAGAGGGGGAAAAGAAAAAGGTGAAAAAGGAAAGGAGGGTGAGGGGAAAAAGAAGAGGGAAAAGGAAAAAAAAGGGGAAAAGAAGTGAGTAAGGGAAAAGAAGAAGAAAAAAACAAGGAGAGATAGAATAAAGGGGGATGATATGTAATTTTAACCCGTATAGAGAAAGAAAAAAAAAAAAGGGGAAAGGAAGGAATTGAGGAAAAAAAAAAAGGAAAGAAAAGAAAAATGTGGGAAGTAGAGAGTGAGAAAAAAAAACGTATAAGAGGGGAAGAAAATAAAACTGAAAGGGGGGAAAAGGGGAAAGAAAAAGGAGGAGGAGGAAGCGAAAAGAAAAGAAAAAAGAGAGAAGAAGAGGAGGGGGGAAGGGGGATGGAGGAAAGGGAGGAGGGGAAGAGGGAGGAATGAGGAGAGGAGGAAGGAAAGTGAGAAAAGAAAGACGGGAAAGGAGGGGGACGAGAGAGAAAAAAAAGGAGGAGGAAAAAAGAATGAAGAAAGAGAAAGGGGGGGGAGAGAAAGAAAAAGGGAAAAAGGGAAAAGGAAAGGAAGGAAGAAAAAGTGGAGGAGAGAACCCAAAAAAAGTGAGAAGGGAAAAAAGGCGGGAGGGGGAGGGTGAAAAGGGAAGGGAGGAAAAGAGAAAAAGAAGGGAGAGAGGCAGGGGAAAGGCCGAAAAAAAAAAGGAAATGGAGGGAGGAAGGGGAGGGAAGGAGATGTGAGAGGGGAGAGGGAAAAGGAGAAGAAAAAGAGGAACGGGGGAGGATGAAAGGAGGAAAGAGAGGAAAAAGGCGGGAAGGGAGGGAAAAAAGGGAGGATTGAAGAAGAGTGGGAAGGAAGGAAAAGGGAAAGGGGAAAGGTGATGGGGAAGGTGTGACAAAAAGGGGGAGATGGGAGGCGGAAAGGGAAAAAGCGGAGAAAGGAAGAGGGAAGGGAAGTGGGAGGGAAAAGGGAAGAGGGGGGGAGAAAAGAAAGGAAAGGAACAGGAGGGGGGAGCGGAGGGAAAACAGAGGAGAAGAAGAAAAAAAGCGACGGAGAGGGGGAGAAGGAGGGGAAAAGAGAATCGGGGAATAAAGGGGGGGGAGGAAAGGAAGAGAAATGGGCGGAGGAAAATGAGACGGAAAAAGAAAGGAAGGGAGGGGGAGGGGGGGAAAAAAAAAAGAGGGAATAGGAGAAAAAAGGAAGGGATGAAAAAGAAAAGAACGAATGAAAAGGGAAGGAGAAGGGAAAAGGGAAAGAGAAATGATTAAGGGGAGGAGGAGGGAAGAAAAGGGGCGGGGAGGGATGGGGAGGGGGGGAAGAAGGGGAAGTGAAGTGGGAGGAGTGAGGATAGGAAAAGGGAGGGGTGGAGGATAGAAAGAGCGGGGAGATGGGGGAGTGAAAGAAAGGGGGAAAAAAGGGGAAAGAAGGAAGGAGGGGAAATGGAAAAGAACGATGGGGAAAAGGAGGGGGGGGAAGTGAGGGAAAGGATGGAAAAAGGGGGCAGAGAAGAATGGGAAACCCTACGGAGGAGAGGTGGGGAAAGGAGAAAAAGGAGAAAGAAAAAAAAAATAAAAAAAAGGGGAAAAGGGAGCGGAAAAGGGAGAAAAGGGGGAAAGAATGGAAGCGGGGAATTGATGTGAAAGAAAGGAAGAAAGGGGGAGAAGGAGGAGAAGAGGAAGGGAGCGAGAAAAAGGAAGAAAGTGGGAGGAAGGTGCGGGGGAAGGGGAAAGAGAAGGAGTGGAGGGGTGATGGAAGGAAACTAGGAGGGGGGGAAGAGGAAAAAGAGGAGAACGAGGGCCGAGAAAAAGAGAAGGCGGAGGAAGGGGAGAAAAAGGGGAAGTGTGGAAGAAAATGTGGAAGGAGAGGGAAGAAAGAAAGAAGGGGGGGGGGGATGCGAGGGGGAAGGCGAGGGAGAGGGGAAAGAAGGAAGAAGGATGGGGGGAAAAGGAAGGGGGGAAAAGAAAAAAGGAAAGAGCGGGAGGAGAAGAAATTGAGAAGGAAAAAAAGAAGGGAGCGAAGAGGAGAAAAGAAGAGAGGGTGGGGAGTGGAGGCGGGGAAGAAAGGGGGGGAAAGAAGGGTGAGAGGAAAGGATGGAAAAGAGGAAATGGGGAAAGAAGGGGGATGAAGAGAAAACGCGGAATGGGTAAGGGAAAAGGAAGGGAAAAGAGGGGGGGACGGGCGAAAAAGGGAAGGGGAAGAAAAGCTGGAAAAGGACAGAGGAGAAGAGGGGAAAAAAGGGCGGAAAATGAAAGAAGGGGGAAAAGAAAGGAAAGTAAAAGAATGAATGGACGTGAGAGGGGGGAGCCGAAAAAATATTCGAAGAAAGGGGGAAGAAGGTGGAAAGGAAAAGGTCGAAAAAAAAGGAAAAGGGGCGGTGGAGAAGGAAGGGGGTGCGGGGAGAGGGGGAGATGGAAGAAAAAAGGGAGAAGATGAGGGGGGAAAGGGGGGAAAAACGAAAGGGAAGAAGGAAGAGGGAATTGGGGGAGGGCGAAAAAAAGGAGAAAAAAGGAAGAAGAGGAAGAGGGTGAAAAAGGAGGGAAAAAGAAATAGGAAAAAAAGGAGAAGAGAAGAGGAGGAAGACGCGGCGCGACAGAATACGAGCCCCTATACCCCCCCCCCCCCCCCCGCAAACGAAGAACAAGGGGGAGAGGGGAAAAGAAAAAGAAAAACGGGGGCGGAAGAGAAAAAAAAGGAAAAAAAAAAAAAAATAGGAAAAAAAATTTAAAAAAAGAAAAAAAAAAAAATTAATTAAAAAAAAAAAAAAAATTCCATTTTCGTGTATATAGTAGTGTATATAGTAGCGTTTATATATATGTTGTGTTGTATGTATGGCCAGGTGAGGCCCTTTTTTCTTTTTTTTGGGGAGGTGCGTGATTGTGTGTCAGTGTGAGTGTGGTGGCATGTTTCTTTTATGTCTTATATTTAATTTTGTTTAATGATAATGTCCCTGCTGGGGGTCCTTTGGAGCTGCAATAGTTCTGAAGGAGGAAAGGACTAAGGACTCTGGACTTTTTGGTTTAATTTTGTTTTGAAGCTGGTTTTCTTTTGTTTCTGTTATTTATCTTAGCATGTTCATTTATGTACAGTTAGAAATGTATTATGGTATGTATTGTTTATATTTTTTATAATAAAAGAGCTACAGGAGGTAACTCAGGATCAGTAATGTAATGTATGTACACAGTGACTGCACCAGCAGAATAGTGAGTGCAGCTCTGGAGTATAATACAGGATGTGACTCAGGATCGTAATGTAATGTATGTACACAGTGACTGCACCAGCAGAATAGTGAGTGCAGCTCTGGAGTATAATACAGGATGTAACTCAGGATCAGTAATGTATGTACACAGTGACTGCACCAGCAGAATAGTGAGTGCAGCTTGGAGTATAATACAGGATGTAACTCAGGATCAGTAATGTTAATGGTATGTACACAGTGACTGCACCAGCAGAATAGTGAGTGCAGCTCTGGGGTATAATACAGGATGTAACTCAGGATCAGTAATGTATGTACACAGTGACTACACCAGCAGAATAGTGAGTGCAGCTCTGGGTATAATACAGGATGTAACTCAGGATCAGTAATGTATGTACACAGTGACTGCACCAGCAGAATAGTGAGTGCAGCTCTGGAGTATAATACTGGATGTAACTCAGGATCAGTAATGTAATGTATGTACACAGTGACTGCACTAGCAGAATAGTGAGTGCAGCTCTGGAGTATAATACAGGATGTGACTCAGGATCAGTAATGTAATGTATGTACACAGTGACTGCACCAGCAGAATAGTGAGTGCAGCTCTGGAGTATAATACAGGATGTAACTCAGGATCAGTAATGTAATGTATGTACACAGTGACTACACCAGCAGAATAGTGAGTGCAGCTCTGGGGTATAATACAGGATGTAACTCAGGATCAGTAATGTATGTACACAGTGACTACACCAGCAGAATAGTGAGTGCAGCTCTGGAGTATAATACAGGATGTAACTCAGGATCAGAAATGTAATGTATGTACACAGTGACTGCACCAGCAGAATAGTGAGTGCAGCTCTGGAGTATAATACAGGATGTAACTCAGGATCAGTAATGTAATGTATGTACACAGTGACTGCACCAGCAGAATAGTGAGTGCAGCTCTGAAGTATAATACAGGAGGTAACTCAGGATCAGTAATGTATGTACACAGTGACTGCACCAGCAGAATAGTGAGTGCAGCTTGGAGTATAATACAGGATGTAACTCAGGATCAGTAATGTATGTACACAGTGACTGCACCAGCAGAATAGTGAGTGCAGCTCTGGAGTATAATACAGGATGTAACTCAGGATCAGTAATGTAATGTATGTACACAGTGACTGCACCAGCAGAATAGTGAGTGCAGCTCTGGAGTATAATACAGGATATAACTCAGGATCAGTAATGTAAATGTATGTACACAGTGACTGCACCAGCAGAATAGTGAGTGCAGCTCTGGAGTATAATACGGATGTAACTCAGGATCAGAAATGTAATGTATGTACACAGTGACTGCACCAGCAAAATAGTGAGTGCAGCTCTGGAGTATAATACAGGATGTAACTCAGGATCAGTAATGTAATGTATGTACACAGTGACTGCACCAGCAGAATAGTGAGTGCAGCTCTGGAGTATAATACAGGATGTAACTCAGGATCAGTAATGTAATGTATGTACACAGTGACTGCACCAGCAGAATAGTGAGTGCAGCTCTGGAGTATAATACAGGAGGTAACTCAGGATCAGTAATGTAATGTATGTACACAGTGACTGCACCAGCAGAATAGTGAGTGCAGCTCTGGAGTATAATACAGGATGTAACTCAGGATCAGTAATGTAATGTGTGCACAGTGACTTACACACAGAGGGGCGTCTTCCTGCTCATGTGCAACAAACTCACTTATGAGGGTCGCGGATATCCCCCTTATTCTGCCGCTAGAGGGCGCAAGATCTGGTCCACACATGCGCACTCTGCTGTCAGGTTCGCTACCTGTGGTGTGGGCGTGGCTTGCAGGCGTGGTTAGGTTGGTCTCTACTGCACTTTTACATTTGATGACTTTGCGCCATCTGGTGGTAGATAGTTAGGTGATCAGAAATCCTTTCCATGATGCTCCGCGCTGCAGGCTACGAGGATTACGCAGTGCGGCGCATGCTCCGTGGGCGGCGGGAGGAGAGGAAGTGGAAGAGGTGGAGCAGGAGCCGGAGCGGCTACAAAAAGGTAAAATCCCCCAAAATCACCCCGGATACTGAGCCCCTGCCCCGCCCCACCCGCAGGGCGACCCCGGAGCCTGAGAGCCCGCAGCGTGAGGCCGGAGAGCCGCGTCCTCACACACAGACAGCCCGGAGAGCCCCAGAGATGCGCTGGAGAGCGGTGTGTGGTCAGAAATGCCTGGAGACCACCGTATATACCGGGAACCATGGTCTGTACCCGGTGACTATCATACCTGCCTGGAGACCACTGTATGTGCCCAGCATCCATCACTCCTGCCTGGAGACCACCACAGTGTCATCTGTCCGGCCACGGCCGCTGTCACTAAGGTCATTAATGGTCGTCTGAGGAAGGTTCTGCTGTACATTCATAGGGATCCGCTGCCGGCAGCTCGTGTGTGCTTGATGGAGACCGGTCCGGAGACGCTGCGGCCGCGGGAGACCGGTCCGGAGACGCTGCGGCCGGAGGGAGACCGGTCCGGAGACGCTGCGGCCGCGGGAGACCGGTCCGGAGACGCTGCGGCCGCGGGAGACCGGTCCGGAGACGCTGCGGCCGCGGGAGACCGGTCCGGAGACGCTGCGGCCGCGGGAGACCGGTCCGGAGACGCTGCGGCCGCGGGAGACCGGTCCGGAGACGCTGCGGCCGCGGGAGACCGGTCCGGAGGCGCTGCTGCCGCGGGAGACCGGTCCGGAGACGCTGCGGCCGCGGGAGACCGGTCCGGAGACGCTGCGGCCGCGGGAGACCGGTCCGGAGACGCTGCGGCCGCGGGAGACCGGTCCGGAGACGCTGCGGCCGCGGGAGACCGGTCCGGAGACGCTGCGGCCGCGGGAGACCGGTCCGGAGACGCTGCGGCGCGGGAGACCGGTCCGGAGACGCTGCGGCCGCGGGAGACCGGTCCGGAGACCGCTGCGGCCGCTCGGGCGGGAGACCGGTCCGGAGACGCTGCGGCCGCGGGAGACCGGTCCGGAGACGCTGCGGCCGCGGGAGACCGGTCCGGAGACGCTGCGGCCGCGGGAGACCGGTCCGGAGACGCTGCGGCCGCGGGAGACCGGTCCGGAGACGCTGCGGCCGCGGGAGACCGGTCCGGGGGCGCTGCGGCCGCGGGAGACCGGTCCGGGGGCGCTGCGGCCGCGGGAGACCGGTCCGGGGGCGCTGCGGCCGCGGGAGACCGGTTCGGGGGCGCTGCGGCCGCGGGAGACCGGTCCGGGGGCGCTGCGGCCGCGGGAGACCGGTCCGGGGACGCTGCGGCCGCGGGAGACCGGTCCGGGGATGCTGCGGGAGCAGGATGAGGCCACACAAGCAGCTCACAGTAGTGTGAGAAACAAGTGTCCTGGGGACATGGTGAAACAGCATCTCAGACACTTTCACGCCCGCTCTTGAGGCCTCTTCATGGCGTCGCCCACGTGGTCTCCAGACCGATCTCCGGATATAACTGCATCTAATAGAAAATCCGGACTTGTCTGTGAAGAGGCAGACGTCTCTCCAGCCTGCATTGCCGTCTCACTTTGCGCCATGCTTGCCCTTGAGAACGGTGACGGGAGGTTGATGGATGCCTGTAGCCGGATGCCGGCCTGTAGCCGGATGCCGGCCCGTAGCCCAGTGTGGGGCAGACGCCTTCGGATGGTTTGTGTGGACGCTGACGCCTCAGGCTCAGTGTGTGATGTGTAATGTCAGTTGCCCACAGACGGATCACTGCGCCGTTCTTTAACGATGGTGAGACCACGTGAGCATTGCCATGAAGTGACTTCACAAGTGAACGTCACACCGGACCTACTTTCAGGACTCTTGTGGGGTGACATAATGGTCGGTAGCCGGACCCCTCCAGTCTTCATTCCAGGAGCACTAACACCTCTGCATTGTATTGACTTGTTGGTGGACTCAGTGGTGCGGCCATTTCTCCAAAATATGTGAGGAGTCTTCCACACCACATTCCCAGGCCACCTGTTTCTTGAGCTCCTGTGACCCGCTCCCATGGTGGCAGCGTCTCCGGACTTGTCTCCATCAGGCACATCGGTGACGTCATTGGTCGGTGACCACACAGGAGCTATCGGCAGCTGATCCTGATGATTTTCTTCCTCGGACGACCATTAATAACCTCAATGACAGCAGCCGAGGCTGGAGGTGCCGGGATTTCTACACGAGGCTCAGACTCAAGAAATCCAGAGGCTTTGAAAATCTTGTTTTCTATTGGTTTTATCATTTGCTGATCAGTAACAGAGACACACAGACCTCACATCCAGCCTATATTACTGGGAGACACACACAGACCTCACATCCAGCCTATATTACTGGGAGAGACACACAGAGCTCACATCCAGCCTATATTACAGGGAGAGGCGCACAGACCTCACATCCAGCCTATATTACTGGGAGAGAAACAGACCTCACATCCAGCCTATATTACTGGGAGAGACACACAGACCTCACATCCAGCCTATATTACTGGGAGAGACTTACAGACCTCACATCCAGCCTATATTACTGGAAGAGACACACAGACCTCACATCCAGCCTATATTACTGGGAGAGACACACAGACCTCACATCCAGCCTATATTACTGGGAGAGACACACAGAGCTGACATCCAGCCTATATTACTAGGAGAGACACACAGACCTCACATCCAGCCTATATTACTGGGAGAGACACACAGACCTCACATCCAGCCTATATTACTGGGAGAGACACACAGGCCTCACATCCAGCCTATATTACTGGGAGAGACACAGACCTCACATCCAACCTATATTACTGAGGGACACACAGACCTCACATCCAGCCTATATTACTGTGAGACACAGACCTCACATACAGCCTATATTACTGGGTGAGAAACACAGACCTCACATCTAGCCTATAATACATGAAGAGACACACAGACCTTACATCCAGCCTATACTACTGGGACGGACACAGACCTCACATCCATCCTATATTACTGGGAGGGACATAAAGACCTCACATCCAGCCTATATTGCTGGGAGAGACATACAGGCCTCACATCCAGCCTCTATTACTGGGAGAGACACACAGATCTCACATCCAGCCTTTATTAGTGGAAGACACACACACACACCTCACATCCAGCCTATAATACTGGGAGAGACACACAGACCTCACATCCAGCTTATATTACTGGGAGGGACACACACACTTCACATCCAGCCTATATTACTGGAGACACAGACCTCACATCCAGCCTATATTACTGGGAGGGACACACAAACCTCACATCCAGCCTATATTACTGGGAGAGACACACAGAGCTCACATCCAGCCTATATTACTGGGAAAGAATACACAGACCTCACATCCAGCCTATACTACTGGGACGGAAACAGACCTCACATCCAGCCTATTCTACTGGGACGGAAACAGACCTCACATCCAGCCTATTCTACTGGGACGGAAACAGACCTCACATCCAGCCTATATTACTGGGAGGGACACACAGACCTCACATCCAGCCTATATTACAGGGAGGGACATAAAGACCTCACATCCAGCCTATATTACTGGGAGAGACACACAGACGTCACATCCAGCCTATATAATAGGGAGGGACATAAAGACCTCACATCCAGCCTATATTACTGGGAGAGACACACAGATCTCACATCCAGCCTATATTAGTGGAAGAGACACACAGACCTCAGATCCAGCCTATAATACTGAGAGGACACACAGACCTCACATCCAGCCTATATTACTGGGAGGGACACACAGACCTCACATCCAGCCTATATTACTGGGAGAGACACACAGAGCTCACATCCAGCATATATTACTGGAAAGAATACACAGACCTCACATCCAGCCTATACTACTGGGACGGAACAGACCTCACATCCAGCCTATATTACTGGGAGGGACACACAGACCTCACATCCAGCCTATATTACAGGGAGGGACATAAAGACCTCACATCCAACCTATATTACTGGGAGAGACACACAGACCTCACATCCAGCCTATTTTGCTGGGAGAGACACACAGACCTCACATCCAGCCTATATTACTGGGAGAAACACACAGATCTCACATCCAGCCTAAATTATTGGGAGAGACATACAGACCTCACATCCAGCCTATATTACAGGGAGGGACACAGATCTCACATCCAGCCTATATTAGTGGAAGAGACACACAGAGCTGACATCCAGCCTATATTTCTGTGAGAGACTCACAGAGCTGACATCCAGCCTGCATTACCGGGAGAGATACAGATCTCACATCCAGCCTATATTGCTGGGAGAGACACACAGAGCTGACATCCAGCCTGCATTACCGGGAGAGACACAGACCTCACATCCAGCCTATATTACTGGGAGAGACACACAGACTTCACATCCAGCCTATATTTCTGGGAGACACACAGAGCTCACATCCAGCCTATATTACCGGGAGAGACACACAGACCTCACATCCAGCCTGTATTTCTGGGCGAGACACACAGAGCTCACATCCAGCCCATATTACTGGGAGAGACACACAGACCTCACATCCAGCCTATATTACTGGGAGAGACACACAGAGCTCATATCCAGCCTATATTACTGGGAGAGACACACAGACCTCATATCCAGCCTATATTACTGGGAGAGACACCCAGAACTCACATCCAGCCTATATTACTGGGAGAGACACAGCAGACCTCACATCCAGCCTATATTACTGGGAGAGACGCAAGACCTCACATCCAGCCTATATTACTGGGAGAGACCACAGACCTCACATCCAGCCTATATTACTGGGAGAGACACACAGACCTCACATCCAGCCTATATTACTGGGAGAGACAACAGACCTCACATCCAGCCTATATTACTGGGAGAGACACACAGACCTCACATGCTGCCTATATTACTGGGAGAGACACACAGACCTCACATCAGCCTATATTACTGGGAGAGACACACAGACCTCACATCCAGCCTATATTACTGGGAGAGCCGCACAGACCTCACATCAGCTTATATTACTGGGAGAGACGCACAGACCTCACATCCAGCCTATATTACTGGGAGAGAACCACAGACTCACATCCAGCCTATATTACTGGGAGAGATGCACAGACCTCACATCCAGCTATATTACTGGGAGAGACACAGACCTCACATCCAGCCTATATTACTGGGAAGAATCACAGACCTCACATCCAGCCTATATTACTGGGAGAGACACACAGACCTCACATCCAGCCTATATTACTGGGAAGTACACAGACCTCACATCCAGCCTATATTACTGGAGAGACACACAGACCTCACATCCAGCCTATATTACTGGGAGAGACACACAGACCTCACATCCAGCCTATATTACTGGGAGGACACACAGACCTCACATCCAGCCTATATTACTGGGAGAGACACACAGACCTCACATCCAGTCTATATTACTGGGAGAGACACACAGACCTCACATGCTGCCTATCTTACTGGGAGAGACACACAGAGCTGACATCCAGCCTATATTACCGGGAGAGACACAGACCTCACATCCAGCCTATATTACTGGGAGAGACACACATCTCACATCCAGCCTATATTACAGTGCATCCCCAAGTGCCCCTACTCATCTAGTATGCCGTCCTTGGTACCACAGGCTTTTTTCATGGCCTGTTGGTTCGGGTGCTCCTGGGTCCAGTTAGTTAGAGCTGTGTGATATGCACAGGGGTCCGGTGGGATATCGGTCTCCTGGCTCTGTATTTTTGGTTGGACCGGCTAGTATAATCGGTTAAATCTCTGTTCTCCATTCTCATTTAGCCTAAACACTGGAGGCCATAGTGAATGCCCTCGCCATGTCTGGCGACACGGAGGAGGTGACTCGCCTCCGTAAGCCCAGGTTTTCATATGAGGAGAACCAGATCCTGATCCGAGAAGTGCGAGCCCATTATTCTATGCTGTACGGTGCACAGAGCCGACGTCTCAGCGTGGCAGAGCGACGCCGTGTGTGGGAGGGCATCGCCGCAAAGATCAACGCCATCACCAACTGGAAGAGAACCGCCCAGGAAGTGCAGAAACGCTGGAATGACTTTAAGAGACGGACCAAGGAGAAGTTGGCTCGCATCCCTCACTCCACGCAGAATGGCACAGCCGAGGACGTGCTCACGGCCGAGGAGGAAACCATCTTTGCCATCCTGGGGCCGGGGGTGGTGCCTGGGAGGGACTCCTATCTTCATGGGACGCGGCTGGGAGCTATGGGTGAGCATACAATTGCCGATATTTCCAGTTCTCGGTGTTTTGTAGGACTCCAGTCTGTGTTTCAGATGTGAGGATTTCAGGTGCTCGCTCCCCGGACTGCTGTAGTTAGACTCAGGTCAGTGATGTTATTATGGCTGCTGTACATTATAACCTTAATCTTCTCCTCAGCATCCTCACCGTGCTGATGTCCTCCTGACCTCGCGTCTGCTGGAGACCACAGATACATAGAGCAAGTCAATGCTGAAGGAATGGTGTAATGGTTCCCAGTGATTGTCATGTTCACGGACCTTCAAGGGGTTGTCCGGAAAGTCTATATTGCTGACCTGTCTTCCATATCGGATCTGCGGCGCCTCCTCCTATCAGCTGTTTGCACATCCGGTCACCATGAATGCTGCACAGTACAGAGCTGGAACAACATAGCGCCATACGTTGTGATGTGGCCGTTCTTGGTACTGCAGCCCGGATGCCACACACATCAATCGAAATGTAGCTGCAGTACTCAGAATGGCCACTAGCCGTGCTGTTCTGGCTCTGAACGCTGCACATCTGTTTCCTGTGGGAGCTGCGGGGGTGTCATCAAACCGCCGCAGGTCCGATAATGATGACCCCATTCATGGACGACAATCTGGGTGCAGGGAAAAAGAAACTTCTCACTGTTGTATTGTGAAAAAGGATGCTATCTACTACTGAGCCTGTTTACAGGAGACTTTCTAGCTAGGACACAATATTCAGCCACAGATCTGTGCAGAAAATGCTCCCAACAGATCTACAAAGGCAAAGCACAGTGATGGGGGGAAAAAAGTAAGTGCCCCCTCCGTGTAATGCATTAATTTACCCATCCGTGTGGTGTCTGCTCCTGAGTCACAGAAAATAAAGGGACGGAACTAAATGTAAAGAATAAATCACAATTCTGAATTAATAATATAAGTTTCACCAAACTCCATAGAGAAAGTAAGTGAACCCCACCCCCCTGGATTTTGCTGCTACCAACATTAGGTGCAAGTGTAACATTGAGAGGAGCTGTTCACACCTGACAGCGTTTCTTCTGCAGTTTTTTGCCGTGATTATAGTAAAGAAGTGATGGATTTTTCATCTCATGGTTTTTTTTTTTTGGCAGCTAATCTCCAGCCTGTGCGGACTGAGTGTCAAGGATGCTGGGAGTTGTAGTTTTGATTGAAGCCAGTGGTATAGTGCACGGCGGGAATCAGAAACTTCTGGGATCATTTTTGTTCCTCCGTTATGTTTAATCCGAAGCAGCGAGATGCGATCTCCGGGTCTGGATGTGCAGCCTGGGACACTTGGCTATGGAGGTTCCAGATGCCAAAGGTCGTGCAAAACAAGTGTCATTAGTCCTACTGGCCAGAACGGCAGGCTCACACTCTGAACGCACAGAACTGGTGACTTCTCTTAAGTCCTAAACTTTATTTCAGGGACTACAAGAAGAGCCCACCATTACTGGAGGGGAGAGAAGGGGCAAGTGTGCCAACAGGAGACCATGAGCGTCTAGGAAGATCAGTCCCTGGAGGTGCTGGAAGACGTATCTAAGAAGCCGAGAACTTCCATCACAACAGCCCTTCTGAGATAATGTGTTATGATCAGAGGCAGAAAAGATTATGTGGCAACAAGACCTCAGAGAGTGCCTTGCCTGCAGTGTAAAGCATGGCGCTGAAGACGGTTTTGAGGCTACAGATTTGGAATGAATGTGAGAACCACTTTATGGTGGTGGCAAAAATGTTCTGCTTTAGACTTCTCACCATTTTAAGCTCAAAAGTGAGCCTGGAACTTCACGATAACTTATCATTCACTAAAGAATGGTCGGACAAAAGAAACCGAGGCTTCCCGAATGTCTCGTCCGACGGGTGAAGATGGCGTGTAATAAGTGATAGAAGAGTGCATTTCTGTCTTTCCGTCACTTCTGTGCTCTATCTTTAGTTTTCTTTCACTTAGGAGCTGACTCTGGGGTCCCGTTTGTAGGGGGGGCATTTACTTTTCTCCATGACTACTACCAATTGGTAAATGTTACCTCATTATCGGCCTCGTTAGGACCCGTAGTATATGCTGGACGCTTCTGAACCTCCATCATCCTCATGCCCAATGGCTACAAGATTTTGAAAGCTAAGTGGCAGCCACTGGGCATCGCGGTGGGCAGAGCGCGATCTGCAGTGTGGTGTGTCGCCCATAGAACAGACTATAAGAATTATGATGAGGACCCCCACACTTTATTCCCCCTTTCTGCGAGCTCTCCATATTAGTTATTTTGGTGCCAGTGCTTCCTCCTGTAGTTGTGACCTCCATGGGGGGTAGCAGTGATGACGCTGCACACGGCTAACGCAATGTGTCTTCTCATCCGCAGATTTACATTTAGCCGGACCTGGCTCGTCGAGTGCTGAAAACTCTCTGAGTGGTCCCTGCTGCCCCCCGGACCCCCCAATGCTGCTTCATCCTAAGGCATCCGCTTCCCCAACACCTCAACTTCACATCGTTCAGTTGCCCCAGCTGAGCCCCTCGCCAGATCCCTCAGATAGGGACTCTCCAGAACAGCTGCCCCCCGGGTCTCCGTTACTTGCCCCCGGAGGTGTCAGTCAGCACTACGACCCGACTGTTGCCTTGCTGAGAGCCCAGCAAGAAACTGCAGAAGCTATAAGGCACCTTACCTACACCCTGCGGCAAAGCATGGACCGTTTGACCAATGTCCTGGCCACCCTGTTGCCTCTTATACCTCCCCAGCCAGCGTCTCCGGCCCCCTCGGCCATTATTGAACCAGTTTACTTCCCCACAAAGACAGAGCCAGAGTCTGAGCCTTGTTCTGTAAGTTATGAGGTAGCGAGTCATGAGGCACATGAAGATGGCGCCCAGGAGACTACAGAAGTGCAGCCGCAGCCTCCGTCCTCCCCGCCGCCCCCAAACAAGAGGAAGAGATTTTCCTACTTGACCTCACGTAAACGCAGAGGCCGTTGGAAAAACCTGTAGGATCTGGCGAACTGTACGAGGAGGCGCAGAACTTCAGGACTTTTACTCCCCAGACACAAAACGCTGAAATCTTCCTGATGGCTCCTTATATTTGTTTCCGTGTTTGAAATGCGACTTCCACAATCCTCTTGTAGTAGGAATTGTTGGGTATAGTGTAGTACAAGCACAGGAGACAGGGACCTCGGCCTAAATCTCATGCTTCTCTTAGCTCCTACTCACGGGGGGATGAAGGTATTTGCGGCCTTGCACCCTTATGGCCTCCACTATACACTTCGTCCCATTGTTCTAATTCGAGATGTCTACGGCCTCCCCCGGAGGAAGGCTCCTGGTAAAGCACACTGGTTTGGGGGGTTAGAAGCAGGGGCTGAGCTCTAGCATCAGGGTGAACGCACGAAAAGATCCCTCGTGTCAGGGCGAAGCATTAGTAGATTTCAGGTCTTCTACTGACTTGACTGATGGATCTGATTGGAGGCCGCTGGGTAGTTTTCGGGGGCCGCCCGTCCAGCGTTCGTTTCCTGCTGCTCTCAGGTTTTCATATGGAAACGTTCGATGCTGTGACGGACGTCTCCAGTTCTGTCCTCCTCTCTTGACACCCATGTGGCTAACCCAGAAAGCAATATATATGTATAGAAATCCGCATCCTCACTAGATGGTTTCCCCGCCTCGTTACGTGAAGTAGACGGATGGGCGCGTTGATTCTGTATGTAAATAAC
The DNA here is from genome assembly GCA_033576555.1 of Oophaga sylvatica. Taxonomy (NCBI): domain Eukaryota; kingdom Metazoa; phylum Chordata; class Amphibia; order Anura; family Dendrobatidae; genus Oophaga; species Oophaga sylvatica. The sequence continues at coordinate 17,664 of JARQOD010008862.1, forward strand.
ATATTAAAAGCTTCTGATTCCTAACATGGCGTCATCATTAAAGAGAGGACAGAAAACTACGTGGTGAGTAATCTACCTGGGAAATAGGTGAGTACACCCAAGGGTATGTAATCTACCCAGGAGACAAGTGAGTACATGCAAAGATACATAATCTACCCAGGAGACAAGTGAGTACACCCGAGGGTATGTAATCTACCCAGGAGACAAGTGAGTACATGCAAAGATACATAATCTACCCAGGAGACAAGTGAGTACACCTGAGGGTATGTAATCTACCCAGGAGACAAGTGAGTACACCCGAGGGTATGTATTCTACCCAGGAGACAAGTGAGTACGTGCGAGGATGAATAATCTACCTGGGAGATAGATGAGTACAGTCATGGCCAAAAGTTTTGAGAATGACACAAATATTATATTTTCACATGATCTGCTGCTCTCTGATTTTTATGTGTGTTTGACAGATGTTTTTATCACAGACAGAAATATAATAATTGCAAACATATTAGTAACAAAAGCTTATATTGACAGTTAGAATGAGTTAATGCAGCAAGTCAATATTTGCAGTGTTGACCCTTCTTCTTCAGGACCTCTGCAATTCTCCCTGGCATGCTCTCAATCAACTTCTGGACCAAATCCTGACTGATAGCAGTCCATTCTTGCACAATCAATGCTTTCATTTTGTCAGAATTTTTAGGTTTTTGTTTGTCCACCCGTCTCTTGATGATTGACCACAAGTTCTCAATGGGATTAAGATCTGGGGAGTTTCCAGGCCATGGACCCAAAATCTCTATGTTTTGTTCCCTGAGCCATTTAGTTATCACCTTTGCTTTATAGCAAGGTGCTCCATCATGCTGGAAAAGGCATTGTTGATCGCCAAACTGCTCTTGGAGGGTTGGGAGAAGTTGCTCTTGGAGGACATTTTGGTACCATTCTTTATTCATGGCTGTGTTTTTAGGCAAGACTGTGAGAGAGCCGATTCCCTTGGCTGAGAAGCAACCCCACACATGAATGATTTCAGGATGCTTAACAGTTGGCATGAGACAAGACTGGTGGTAGCGCTCACCTTGTCTTCTCCGAATGAGGCGTTTTCCTGATGTCCCAAACAATCGAAAAGGGGATTCATCAGAGAAAATAACTTTACCCCAGTCCACTGCCTGTACCTTTTGCAGAATATCAGTCTGTCCATGATGTTTTTTCTGGAGAGAAGTGGCTTCTTTGCTGCCCTCCTTGAGACCAGGCCTTGCTCCAAGAGTCTCCGCCTCACAGTGCGTGCAGATGCACTCACACCTGCCTGCTGCCATTCCTGAGCAAGCTCTGCACTGCTGGTAGCCCGATCCCGCAGCTGAAACACTTTTAAGAGACGGTCCTGTCACTTGCTGGTCTTTCTTGGGCGCCCTGGAGCCTTTTTGGCAACAATGGAACCTCTCTCCTTGAAGTTCTTGATGATGCGATAGATTGTTGACTGAGGTGCAATCTTTCTAGCTGCGATACTCTTCCCTGTTAGGCCATTTTTGTGCATTGCAATGATGACTGCAGTGTTTCTTTAGAGATAACCATGGTTAACAGAAGAGAAACAATGATGCCAAGCACCAGCCTCTTTTAAAGTGTCCAGGGGTTTGTCATTCTTACTTAATCATGACAGATTGATCTCCAGCATGTCCTCATCAACACCCACACCTGTGTTAATGGAGCAATCACTGAAAAGAGGTTAGCTGGTCCTTTTAAGGCAGGGCTGCATGATGTTGGAATGTGTTTTGGGGGATAAAGTTCATTTTCTAGCCAAATATTGACTTTGCAAGTAATTGCTGTTAAGCTGATCACTCTTTATAACATTCTGGAGTATATGCAAATTGCCATTAGAAAAAGTGAAGCAGTAGACTTTGTAAAAATTAATATTTGTGTCATTCTCAAAACTTTTGGCCATGACTGTACACCCGAGGGTATGTATTCTACCCAAGAGACAAGTGAGTATGTGCGAGGATAGATAATCTACCTGGGAGATAGATGAGTACAGTCATGGCCAAAAGTTTTGAGAATGACACAAATATTATATTTTCACATGATCTGCTGCCCTCTGGTTTTTATGTGTGTTTGACAGATGTTTTTATCACAGACAGAAATATAATAATTGCAAACATATGAGTAACAGAAGCTTATATTGACAGTTAGAATGAGTTAATGCAGCAAGTCAATATTTGCAGTGTTGACCCTTCTTCTTCAGGACCTCTGCAATTCTCCCTGGCAGGCTCTCAATCAACTTCTGGACCAAATCCTGACTGATAGCAGTCCATTCTTGCACAATCAATGCTTTCATTTTGTCAGAATTTTTAGGTTTTTGTTTGTCCACCCGTCTCTTGATGATTGACCACAAGTTCTCAATGGGATTAAGATCTGGGGAGTTTCCAGGCCATGGACCCAAAATCTCTATGTTTTGTTCCCTGAGCCATTTAGTTATCACCTTTGCTTTATGGCAAGGTGCTCCATCATGCTGGAGAAGGCATTGTTGATCGCCAAACTGCTCTTGGAGGGTTGGAAGAAGTTGTTCTTGGAGGACATTCTGGTACCATTCTTTATTCATGGCTGTGTTTTTAGGCAAGACTGTGAGAGAGCCGATTCCCTTGGCTGAGAAGCAACCCCACACATGAATGGTTTCAGGATGCTTAACAGTTGGCATGAGACAAGACTGGTGGTAGCGCTCACCTTGTCTTCTCCGAATGAGGCGTTTTCCTGATGTCCCAAACAATCGAAAAGGGGATTCATCAGAGAAAATAACTTTACCCCAGTCCTCAGTAGTCCACTGCCTGTACCTTTTGCAGAATATCAGTCTATCCATGATGTTTTTTCTGGAGAGAAGTGGCTTCTTTGCTGCCCTCCTTGAGACCAGGCCTTGCTCCAAGAGTCTCTGCCTCACAGTGCGTGCAGATGCACTCACACCTGCCTGCTGCCATTCCTGAGCAAGCTCTGCACTGCTGGTAGCCCGATTCCGCAGCTGAAACACTTTTAAGAGACGGTCGTGCGCTTGCTGGTCTTTCTTCGGCGCCCTGGAGCCTTTTTGGCAACAATGGAACCTCTCTCCTTGAAGTTCTTGATGATGCGATAGATTGTTGACTGAGGTGCAATCTTTCTAGCTGCGATACTCTTCCCTGCTAGGCCATTTTTGTGCATTGCAATGATAACTGCACGTGTTTCTTTAGAGATAACCATGGTTAACAGAAGAAAACAATGATGCCAAGCACCAGCCTCCTTTTAAAGTGTCCAGTGGTGTCATTCTTACTTAATCATGACAGATTGATCTCCAGCCATGTCCTCATCAACACCCACACCTGTGTTAATGGAGCAATCACTGAAAAGAGGTTAGCTGGTCCTTTTAAGGCAGGGCTGCAATGATGTTGAAATGTGTTTTGGGGGATAAAGTTCATTTTCTAGCCAAATATTGACTTTGCAAGTAATTGCTGTTAAGCTGATCACTCTTTATAACATTCTGGAGTATATGCAAATTGCCATTAGGAAAAGTGAAGCAGTAGACTTTGTAAAAATTAACATTTGTGTCATTCTCAAAACTTTTGGCCATGACTGTACACCAGAGGGTATGTAATCTACCCAGGAGACAAGTGAGTACGTGCGAGGAGAGATAATCTACCCAGGAGACAAGCGGGTACATCCGAGGGTATGTATTCTACCCAGGAGACAAGTGAGTATGTGCGAGGATAGATAATCTACCTGGGAGATAGATGAGTACACCCGAGGTTATGTATTCTACCCAGGAGACAAGTGAGTACATGCAAAGATACGTAATCTACCCAGGAGACAAGTGAGTACATGCGAGTATAGATAATCTACCTGGGAGATAGATGAGTACACCCGAGGTTATGTATTCTACCCAGGAGACAAGTGAGTACACATGCAGAGTATATAGATAATCTACCTGGGAGATAGATGAGTACACCCGAGGTTATGTATTCTACCCAGGAGACAAGCGAGTACACCCGAGGTTATGTATTCTACCCAGGAGACAAGTGAGTACATGCAAAGATACGTAATCTACCCAGGAGACAAGCGAGTACATCCGTGGATACGAACTCTACCTGGGAGATAGGTGAGAACACCCGAGGATACATAATCTTCTCGGGAGACAAGTGAGTACACCCGAGGACACGAGCTCTACCTGGGAGATAGGTAAATACACCCGAGGATACAGTGCTATGCCCGACAAAGAGAGAGACTCCGAGAGAAGAAAGTGCGGAAGAAACTGCCAGACGGCATCCTGTCACATAGTGCTGTCACCAGCCCACTACCCTAGACATAGCTGCTATCAGAAGACCGTAGGTTACATTTTCCTATCTTACTGATTCCCGCAGCCTGAGATGGTTGATATCCGTTAACAATTAAATTCCCCCATATATGTACTAGAAAGATGGCAGGACTGTTTCAGCAGGATCGGCCGTGTCAGTGCAGATGTTTAGACCGGCGGTCTGTCCTGGACTTGCATACGCTAAATGGATGCAAAGGCTTTCCTTAGTATTGCATGGGTGAGCAGGTAGTGACATTATCACCTGTGCAATACTTCGGATATCCTGAAAACTTGACCGGCTGGTGGGTCTTGAGGCCTGTGGTTGATAAACACTGTGTTAGGGCATCCAATGAAGTGTTGGCGTTGTTAGTTCCGAATATGAGGAAGGAACAAATTGGTTGTCATTATTAAATTTGTTTTTCAGAAACTGATACAAAGAGATAATTTTGTTTATTGAATTCTGATGGCTTTGAGGGAAGAACATTGTAATCCGGGGGTTTATGGTGCGAGCAGTAGTGTAGCGTGACCAGGAACCGTGCGGCAAAACTCCACATCCTTCACAGCCAGTACAGATGAGGCGCATAAATGCCACAAACTTCACCTGGACTTGTAGCAGATCCATCGAAGCTTGCACTCTTCACATGGCGGCACACTACCGTCCGGCCCTTGCCACATGAGAACTCAAGCCTAATACGTTTCCTCCACCGTCTACAATTCTGCAGAGCCATCTTAAAGAAACACATGGAGGTTTCATAGGTTGAAGACCTACTGGGACACCCCAACTAAAGGTGACATAGTGGGGAGAAGAGAACAGAAGTACTACAAGTGAACGCGAGTCATGGTTATACCACAGTCTATACCTAGGGGGCGCCCTAATGACTTTACACATAAAGGACTGGCCATTTATAACCAGGACTACAAGGGGGACATAAAATCACCTCGTATATGTGCATGAGAGGTAACCCAAAAATACCCACAGGTGCGGGACAGAATACTAGGCAACAGATCTTCACATTTATGTAGAAGAAGGGAAAAAAAGAAGCAAACATAACAAATTGTGATGTGTAAATGACTGGATCAGAGCAGCTCGAAAACAAAGTGTTCCCGGTATATGGCAGGTGTTGTGGTGTCGGTAGCAGGTTGGGGTGTATCCTGGTATATGGCAGGTGTTGTGGGGTGTTCCTGGTATATGTCAGGTGTTGTGGGGTGATCCCGATATATGGCAGGTGTTGTGGGGTGTTCCTGGTATATGGCAGGTGTTGTGGGGTGATCCCGGTATATGGCAGGTGTTGTGGGGTGTTACCAGTAAATGGCAGGTGTTGTGGGGTGTTCCCAGTAAATGGCAGGTGTTGTGGGTGATCCTGGTATATGGCAGGTGTTGTGGGGTGTTCCTGGTATATGGCAGGTGTTGTGGGGTAATCCTGGTATACAGTATGCATTGTGGGTTTCTCCTGGTGGAGGGTCTCTGGGAAGCTCCCAGTATATGTAAGGTCTGTTGGGCATTTCCAGTTTGTCGTAGGTCTAGTGTGGTGTTCTCAGTATACGCCAGGTCTTGTGGCATGGTCCCAGTATACGGCTGTCCTTAAGGTGTGTCCATATACGGTGGGTCTTGTGGCAGGTTCCCAGTATACGGCTGTCCTTAGGGTTGTTCCGTATACGGTGGGTCTTGTGGCATGTCCCAGTATACGGCTGTCCTTAGAGGTGTTCGGTATACAGTGTGTCTTGTGGCAGGTTCCCAGTATACGGCTGTCCTTAGGGTTGTTCCGTATACGGTGGGTCTTGTGGCATGGTCCCAGTATACGGCTGTCCTTAGAGGTGTTCCGTATACAGTGGGTCTTGTGGCAGGTCCCAGTATACGGCTGTCCTTAGGGTTGTTCCGTATACGGTGGGTCTTGTGGCATGGTCCCAGTATACGGCTGTCCTTAGGGTTGTTCATACGGTGGGTCTTGTGGCATGGTCCCAGTATACGGCTGTCCTTAGAGGTGTTCGGTATACAGTGGATCTTGTGGCAGGTTCCCAGTATACGGCTGTCCTTAGGGGTGTTCCGTATACGGTGGGTCTTGTGGCATGTTCCCAGTATACGGCAGTCCTTAGAGGTGTTCCGTATACAGTGGGTCTTGTGGCATGGTCCCAGTATACGGCAGTCCTTAGAGGTGTTCCGTATACGGTGGGTCTTGTGGCATGTTTCCAGTATACGGCTGTCCTTAGAGGTGTTCCGTATACGGTGGGTCTTGTAGCATGTTCCCAGTATACGGCAGTCCTAAGAGGTGTTCGTATACAGTGGTCTTGTGGCATGTTCCCAGTATACGGCTGTCCTTAGGGGTGTTCCGTATACGGTGGGTCTTGTGGCATGTTCCCAGTATACGGCAGTCCTTAGAGGTGTTCCGTATACAGTGGGTCTTGTGGCATGGTCCCAGTATACGGCAGTCCTTAGAGGTGTTCCGTATACGGTGGGTCTTGTGGCATGTTTCCAGTATACGGCTGTCCTTAGAGGTGTTCCGTATACGGTGGGTCTTGTAGCATGTTCCCAGTATACGGCAGTCCTAAGAGGTGTTCCGTATACAGTGGGTCTTGTGGCATGTTCCCAGTATACGGCTGTCCTTAGGGGTGTTCCGTATACAGTGGGTCTTGTGGCATGTTCCCAGTATACGGTAGTCCTTAGAGGTGTTCGGTATACGGTGGGTCTTGTGGCATGTTCCCAGTATACGGCTGTCCTTAGAGGTGTTCGATATACAATGGGTCTTGTGGCAAGGTCCCAGTATACGGCTGTCCTTAGCAGTGTTCGGTATACAGTGGGTCTTGTGGCATGGTCCCAGTATACGGCTGTCCTTAGAGGTGTTCCGTATACAGTGGGTCTTGTGGCATGGTCCCAGTATACGGCTGTCCTTAGAGGTGTTCCGTATACAGTGGGTCTTGTGGCATGTTCCCAGTATACGGTAGTCCTTAGAGGTGTTCGGTATACGGTGGGCCTTGTGGCATGGTCCCAGTATATGACAGTCCTTAGAGATGTTCGGTATACGGTGGGTCTTGTGGCATGTTCCCAGTATACGGCTGTCCTTAGAGGTGTTCGATATACAATGGGTCTTGTGGCAAGGTCCCAGTATACGGCTGTCCTTAGCAGTGTTCGGTATATGGTGGGTCTTGTGGCATGTTCCTAGTATACGGCTGTCCTTAGGGGTGTTCCGTATACGGTGGGTCTTGTGGCATGTTCCCAGTATATGGAAGTCCTTAGGGGTGTTCCGTATACGGTGGGTCTTGTGTAGTGTTTCTGATATACAGTGGTTAGTACCAAAAAGAAGTGGCACTAACGAGTATAAGAACAGTCATTGTGCTCGGTAATATCCATCTGTTTAGAAATGCCAAAAAGTCAAGAAGGAGAATTAACGCTCCTAGATATCACCAAAAATCTAACCGCAGTAGGGTCAAAGCCGTAACTAATAAAGAAGTCACCGCAGAAACTGGTAATGCCACTAATGACATTACAGGGGATGTAGGCGACACTACTGAAGACATCACCGGGGATGCAGGCGACACTACTGATGACATCACCGGGGATGCAGGCGACACTACTGATGACATCACCGGGGATGTAGGTGACACTACTGATGACATCACAGGGGATGTAGGCGACACTACTGAAGACATCACCGGGGATGCAGGCGACACTACTGATGACATCACCGGGGATGTAGGCGACACTACTGATGACATCACCGGGGATGTAGGTGACACTACTGATGATGTCACAGGGGATGTAGGCGACACTACTGATGACGTCACAGGGGATGTAGGCGACACTACTGATGATGTCACAGGGGATGTAGGCGACACTACTGATGACATCACCGGGGATGTAGGCGACACTACTGATGACGTCACAGGGGATGTAGGCGACACTACTGATGATGGCACTGGGGATAAAGGCGACACTACTGATGACGTCACCAGGGATGTAGGCAACACTACTGATGACGTCACAGGGGATGTAGGTGACACTACTGATGACATCACCGGGGATGTAGTCGACACTACTCATGACATCACCGGAGATGTAGGCGACACTACTGATGATGGCACTGGGGATAAAGGCGACACTGCTGATGACGTCACCGGGGATGTAGGTGACACCACTGATGACATCACCGGGGATGTAGGCGACACTACTGATGACGTCACAGGGGATGTAGGCGACACTGCTGATGACGTCACAGGGGATGTAGGCGACACTACTGATGACGTCACCGGGGATGTAGTCGACACTACTGATGATGGCACTGGGGATAAAGGTGACACTACTGATGATGTCACCGGGGATGTAGGTGACACCACTGATCACGTCACCGGGCATGTAGGGTGACACCACATGATGACATCACCGGGGATGTAGGCGACACTACTGATGATGTCACGGGGGATGTAGGCAACACTACTGATGATGTCACCGGGGATGTAGGTGACACTACTGATGACAACACTACTGATGTCACCGGGGATGTAGCCAACACTACTGATGTCACCGGGAATGTACAGCACAGACCAAAAGTTTGGACACACCTTCTCATTCAATGATTTTTCTGTATTTTCATGACTGTGAAAATTGTAGAATCACACTGAAGGCATCAAAATTATGACTTAACACATGTGGAATTATACATTACACTTCACAAAAAAAGTGTGAAACAACTGAAAATATGTCTTATATTCTAGGTTCTTCACAGTAGCCACCTTTTGCTTTGATTACTGCTTTGCATGCAGAAAAGGTGAACGGATGGACTCTACATGCCTGGTTCCCACCGTGAAGCATGGAGGAGGTGGTGTGATGTGTGGGGGGCTTTGCTGGTGACACCGTTGGGGATTTATTCAAAATTGAAGCGGTGAGCGGTCTAGCTCACCTCAAACCATCTCGATTGGGTTCAGGTCTGGTGACTGTGGAGGCCAGGTCATCTGGCGTAGCACCCCAACACTCTCCTTCTTGGTCAAATAGCCCTTACACAGCCTGGAGGTGTGTTTGGGGTCATTGTCCTGTTGAAAAATAAATGATGGTCCAACTAAACTCAAAACGGATGGAATAGCATGCTGCTGCAAGATGCTGTGGTAGCCATGCTGGTTATGTATGACTTCAACTTTGAATAAATCCCCAACAGTGTCACCAGCAAAGCCCCCCCACACCATCACACCACCTCCTCCATGCTTCACGGTGGGAACCAGGCATGTAGAGTCCATCCGTTCACCTTTTCTGCGTGCAAAGCAGTAATCAAAGCAAAAGGTGGCTACTTTGAAGAAGCTAGAATATAAGACATATTTTCAGTTGTTTCACACTTTTTTGTAAAGTGTAATAATGTATAATTCCACATGTGTTAATTCATAGTTTTGATGCCTTCAGTGTGATTCTACAATTTTCATAGCCATGAAAATACAGAAAAATCTTTGAATGAGAAGGTGTGTCCAAACATTTGGTCTGTACTGTAGGTGACACTACTGATGACATTACTGATGATGTCAACGGGAATGTAGGTGTCACTACTGATGTCTTCATCGGGGATGTAGGTGACACTACTGATGATGTCACCGGGGATGTAGGTGACACTACTGATGACACTTCTGATGATGTCACCGGGGATGTAGGTGACACTACTGATGACAACACTACTGATGTCACCAGGGATGTAGGTGACACTACTATGTCACCTCGGATGTAGGTGACACTACTGATGTCAACAGGGATGTAAGTGACACGACTGATGACGTCACCAGGGATGTAGGCGACTACTGATGATGTCACAGGGGATGTAGGTGACACTACTGATGTCACCGGGGATGTAGGTGACACTACTGATGACGTCTCCGGGATGTAGGCGACACTACTGATGACGTCACTGGGGATGTAAGCTACACTACTGATGACATCACTGGGGGTGTAGGCGACACTACTGATGATGTCACCAGGGATGTAGGTGACACTACTGATGACAACACTACTGATGATATCACCGGGGATGTAGGTAACACTACTGATTATGTCACCGAGGATGTAGGCGACACGACTGATGTCACAGGGGATGTAGGTGACACGACTGATGTCACCAGGGATTTAGGTGACACTGATGACACTACTGATCTCACCGGGGATGTAGGTGACACTGCTGATGACGTCACCGGGGATGAAGGCGACAATACTGATGTCACTGGGGATATAGGTGACACTACTGATGACGTCACCGGAGATGTAGGTGACACTATTGATGATGTCACCGGGGATGTAGGCAACACTATTGATGATGTCACCAGGGATGTAGGTGACACTACTGATGACATCACCGGGGATGTAGGTGACACTCCTGATGACGTCACCGGGGATGTAGGTGACACTCCTGATGACGTCACAGGGGATGTAGGCGACACTTCTGATGACGTCACCGGGGATGTAGGTGACACTATTGATGATGTCACCGGGGATGTAGGCAACACTACTGATGACATCACCGGGGATGTAGGTGACACTCCTGATGACGTCACTGGGGATGTAGGCGACACTTCTGATGATGTCACCGGAGATGTAGGTGACACAACTGATGACATCACCGGGGATGTAGGTGACACTCCTGATGACGTCACTGGGGATGTAGGCGACACTTCTGATGATGTCACCGGGGATGTAGGTGACACTACTGATGACATCACCGGGGATGCAGGTGATACTACTGATGACATCACCGGGTATGCAGGGGACACTGATGATGTCACAGGGCATATAGGTAACACCACTGATAACGTCACAGGGGATATAGGTGACACTACTAATGACGTCACCAGGGATGTAGGCGACACTACTGATGACGTCACCGAGGATGTAGGCGACACTACTGATGACGTCACCGGGGATGTAGGCGACACCACTGATGATGTCACGGGATGTAGGCGACACTACTGATGACATCACCGGGGATGTAGGCGACACCACTGATGACGTCACCGGGGATGTAGTTGACACTACTGATGACGTCACGGCATGTAGGTCACACTACTGATGACGTCACCGGGGATGTAGGCGACACCACTGATGACATCACCGGGATTCAGGTGACACCACTGATGACATCACCAGGGATGCAGGTGACACCACTGATGACGTCACTGGGAAGCAGGTGACACCACTGATGACATCAAGGATGTAGGTGACACTACTGATGACGTCACGGGGATGCAGGTGACACTACTGATGACGTCACCGGGGATGTCGGTGACACTACTGATGACGTCACCGGGATGTAGGCGACACTACTGATGACGTCACCTGGGATATAGGCGACACTACTGATGACGTCACCGGGATGTAGGCGACACTACTGATGACGTCACCGGGGATATAGGCGACACTACTGATGACGTCACCGGGATGTAGGCGACACTACTGATGACGTCACCGGGGATGTAGGCGACACTACTGATGACGTCACCGGGGATGTAGGCGACACTACTGATGACGTCACGGGATGTAGATGACAGTACTGATGACATCACCGGGGATGTAGGCGACACCACTGATGACATCACCGGGGATGTAGGCGACACTACTGATTACATCACGGGGGATGTAGGCGACACCACTGATGACGTCATGGGGATGTAGGCGACACCACTGATGACATCACCGGGATTCAGGTGACACCACTGATGACATCACCAGGGATGCAGGTGACACTGATGACGTCACGGGGATGCAGGTGACACTACTGATGACGTCACCGGGGATGTAGGTGACATTACTGATGACGTCACCGGGGATGTAGGCGACACCACTGATGATGTCATCGGGGATGTAGGCGACACCACTGATGACATCACCGGGATTCAGGTGACACCACTGATGACATCACCAGGGATGCAGGTGACACTGATGACGTCACGGGGATGCAGGTGACACTACTGATGACGTCACCGGGGATGTAGGTGACATTACTGATGACGTCACCGTGGATGTAGGCGACACTACTGATGATGTCACGGGATGTAGGTGACACCACTGATGACATCACCGGGGATGTAGGTGACACTACTGATGACATCACTGGAGATGTAGGTGACACCACTGATGACGTCACCGGGGATGTAGGTGACACTACTGATGACATCACCGGGGATGTAGGTGACACTACTGATGACATCACTGGGATGTAGGTGACACTACTGATGACATCACTGGAGATGTAGGTGACACCACTGATGACGTCACCGGGGATGTAGGTGACACTACTGATGACGTCACCGGGGATGTAGGCAATGCTACTGATGATGTCATTGGGGATAAAGGTGACACTACTGATGACGTCACCGGGGATGTAGGTGACACAATCTCTCATGTTCCCAGTGACACATTTCTTCTCGTCTTTCTTCTATTAACCCCTTTCTCCCCGACCGCTGCCATCTTCCTTCCCCGCAGACATCGCCACCCAGACGAGGCTGAAGTTGGTTTCTTATTCAGCAAATTTTTCTTTTCTGTTTTTTATATGTTTCACTACAAAAAATAATCATCACAATAATAAAAAAAACAATGCAGCGAGGAGCCCTGATGTGAATACACTTATAATCTGTGCCAAAAAATATAAAACTGGCACAAAAATAGGCATCAAAGTGGGCACCAGAGGGCGCAAATGAAAGGGTTAAATGACTTTGGGCCACTGATATGACACTGCAGACATATAGAACAGGGCGCCCCACATTAAAAACAAGTCTCTCCAGCCTGGTCCAAATGGGTTCTGGGCATCAGAATTGGCATCAAAGTGGGTACACAGTCGATTTTCACAGGTTTGAATAAGTAACATGTTTTTCAGGGGTTAAATGACTTTGGGCCACTGACCTCACACCACCATTACATGCACAGTAAGGCTGGAGACACATTAGCGATTTAAAAGTCGGTCCAATTTTGATGCAGGAGAGTCGGATGAGTGTAATGTGATTGTCATGTGAGTGTCAGGCATTTTTTGTGCGAGTACAATCTGATTTTTCACACCGAGCATCGGATTTATATCAGACTGCAGTGTGAATAGAGAAATGTTCTCAATCATTTACACATAGTTTTAAAACGGAATATTCTTTAAACATACAGTAAATATAGATTTTAGATAGATAAATTTAAAGCTGGCGAACGATCTGCCCCGCACATTGTCACCACAGAGTGACAGGTTCGGCCTTTCACACTTCAGTCGTTCGACGTCAGTCAAAATCCACCAAAGTGTGAAAAAAAACAGATCAGCCTTTTCTTTGGCGGATCCGTTTTTTTTGCCATTGAGTGGCATTAGTGACGGATTTTGACAGATGATCGTCCGTTTTATCCGTCAAATGACGGATCCGTCAGAAATTTGGCGTCCGTTCTATTGTGAAAACGGACAATGGGACGTTTTTTGTGTGCGTCGAAATGGCGGACTATGGTGGATCCATCACGTCCGCCATTTTGTATAATTGACGCCTATGGGTGGCGGATCCGTCTTCATCCGTTCTTGACGGAATCCGACAGCGGATCCGTTCTTGTATGCAAACCCATTCATCTCTCTCTCTCCAGATCAGTCTAAAAACGGATCCGCTACATCAGTTTTCACCCTAATGCAAAGGATCCGTTATTTTCAGTCGTCTGGTGGACTGGGACTGACGCCAGACGACTGAAGTGTGAAAGAGGCCTTAGATTACAATAGAATTGAGATATACACATAGAATACGTGTGTGTATGTATGTGTATATCTATAATATAACGCTGGGAGCGTCACTCTGAAGCCTTTATAGATGGCGCAGTCTGGCTCCAGACAGAAGACGGCATCCAGCGGTTACAGGTAAGAGTGTGTATGGCGCCAGAGATTGCAGTACGCGTAGACACTGAATGCTTACCGCGATCTCCGGCGCCATACTTAAATACTTACCTGACCAGGAGGAGCATTGCCGCGGCGCTTCTCTTCTCGCCAGAGACCCGGGCAGGAGTGCGAATGGGATCGCGCATGCGCATAGCGCTATCCGGCTCGATTTTACTGAAGACACATTTGCAGTGAGTCTTCAGCAATATGGCGCCGAACAGCGCGGTATGGGCATGCACGTTCTCCGGCGCCACACTCCTCCCCTGGCCTCCGGCAGAACGTGACAGCACTGGAGCACAGGGAAGAAAGGTGAGTATATATAATTTTTTTGGGTATGTGTGCAGTTTACCATGCATATCAGGATAGGGGTGTGAGGGGACCATGCATACCAGGATTGGGAGGTGAGGGGACCATGCATACCAGGATTGGGGGATGAGGGGACCCCGTGCATATCATGATAGGGATGAAGGGGTACCATGTATACCAGGATAGGAGGGCAGCAGCACATACCAGGATGGGAGACCATATAACAATAAAATGGTTGCCACCCGGGCGTAGAACGGGTTCATAGCTAGTATATATACAGTACACTGCTCAAAAAAATAAAGGGAACACTCAAATAACACATCCTAGATCTAAATGAATGAAATATTCTCATTGAATACTTTCTTCTGTACAAAGTTGAATGTGCTGACAATAAAATCACACAAAAATCAAAAATGGAAATCAAATTTTTGAACCAATGGAGGCCTGGATTTGGAGAGACCCCCAAAATGACAGTGGAAACAAGTCAAAATGATGCTCAGTAGTGTGTGTGACCTCCACGTGCCTGTATGACCTCCCTACAACGCCTGGGCATGCTCCATGAGGTTGCGGAAGTTCTCCTGAGGGATTTCCTCCCAGACCTGGACTAAAGCATCCATCAACTCCTGGACAGTCTGTGGAGGATGGAGCGAGACATGATGTCTCAGATGTGCTCAATCAGATTCAGGTCTGGGGAACGGGCAGGCCAGTCCATAGCTTCAATGCCTTCATCTTGCAGGAACTGCTGACACACTCCAGCCACATAAGGTCTGCTATTGTCCTGCATTAGGAGGAACCCAGGGCCAACCGCACCAGCATATGGTCTCACAAGGGGTCAAAGGATCTCATCTTGGTACCTAATGGCAGTCAGGCTACCTCTCGCGAGCACATGGAGGGGCTGTGTGGCCCTCCAAAGAAATGTGACCCCACACCATTACTGACCCACTGCCAAACCGGTCATGCTGAAGGATGTTGCAGGCAGCAGATCGCTCTCCACGGGGTCTCCAGACTCTGTCACATGTGCTCAGTGTGAACCTGCTGCCTGCAACATCCTTCAGCATGACGGGTTTGGCAGTGGGTCAGTAATGGTGTGGGGGTGGCATTTCTTTGGAGGGCCACACAGCCATTATGGGATCTAAGGGTGAAATGAGATCAGGGGCCAAAGTCATTTAACCCTTTCATTAGCGCCCTCTGTTGCCCATTTTTGTGCCAGTTTTCTCATTTTTGGCGCTGATTTTAAGCTTCTTCCCCTCAGGCTCCTCGCTGTTTTTCATTATTGCGATGAATATTTTTTGTTGTTAAATCTATAAAAGAACAGAAAATAAAATAAACTGCCGAATAAGAAACCGACTGCAGCCTCGCGCCGCCGGAGCCAATGTCCGCTCAGCTCCATGAACCTCAGAGCAGCGACCGCCGCTGAGTCCACAGAGCCGCTGACTGCACCTGCGCGCCGGAAGCGGAAGTACGTCACTGGGCAGCGCAACATGGCCGCGCCGGCAGGGAATTATCGGGAGGAGCAGAAGTGAGAAGAGCCGAAGCGTTACCGGGGACTGAGACCGACGAGGGGAGACGAAACCTGAGCACAACCGGTAATGAACCATCATGGAATAGGAATGGAGGGGCCTGGCCGGTAATGTGAGAGCGGGAGAGAAGGGGGCGACACTGCGTCAGATCTGTGCTGTGACATAGGACTGCAGGTGACATAT